>JBBPFQ010992370.1:0-10888 GCA_037974815.1 Kaempferia elegans | reverse complement strand
GTTTGTGCATAGGTTCTTATTTAGAAAAGGTTTGTGCAAAACATTGAATCTTGCATAGTTTCTGAAGACGCAACAACCAAAAACAAACTTTCATTAGATATGATCTGGTTCGTATTTCAGATATGTGTATACAGCTAAAACTGAAAGTATCCATGCAGCAATTACTCATGCAAAGATTCCCAGTCTCATAATGCTAGATATGGTGAAAACTCAAATCTTCAAAAGAATAGTATGCAGAAAATGTGGTGGCAAGGGGGAAAGATAAGCAAGCCACAATGCAAAGTACAGTGTAATTAAACTTGGACACAAACAATTGGTTCAAACAATTAACCAGGGAACTAGACCCTGATCCAATCTAGTTTGATATATATCAAACAAGTAGGTTCTTTTATAACTGCATCTTAAACCAAAGTTGCAGATCCACTGCATCAATGCAGTGGTTGAGACCTTTCAATGAGGCTATTGGTCTTGACTTGAAGACCCAATAGGACCATTATGTTTTCGAGCCATTTTTTTCATTGTTTTTGTTTTAGAAAAAAAAAAGATATGCTATGTTAAAATCCAATTTATATAATATTTTTTAGTGATATAATAAGTTTATCAACATTTTATATGTATGCATAGTATAAAAATGAACTAATTTATCATATGAGTAGATTCTGATAATACTTTAGAGTTAGAATAAAATTTAGGTTATTTTGATATATTTTATTATTGCTAAAGTTGAGTGACTCACTACTTATTTCAAAAGCTCATGGTGTTAAGAAAGAAACCAATTTATATATTTAGATTTTTAGCAGACCCCTTCATTACTCCCGATATGTGTGGGTGACATTCTCTCTTCTGTGTGGGTAGAATATTATACTTGATTAATTGATTAGTTCCAACCTCCGAACATGAATTGATTAATTTTTTGGTGGGATTTGACCTCTGACCACTTTGGTGCAATGTTAAAGTTAAGTGGCTAACCACTTATACCATATGCTGAAGCTGGTAGGAAGGGAACAATTTCTAATTTATATATTTATATTCTTAGCAATTATATATAAGTTTTTATTTTTTAAATAATTGATAGCATATTTATGATGTCATTGCCTGTGTCAACCATTTTAACCAATTGAAGCATTGAACAATCTTGCTGGTTTAATCTCCAGTCTAGTTTTCAGAACATTAATATTTGGTCCATAACTGATCAGACATATTCTGTAAAGAAAAACAAAGTCACGAATAAAAACTGCTGCAACACACGTGACAGAATCAAAATCACGTAATTATGCAGTTCATAGAAAAAGTCCAGCTACCCAAGGATCGCAAACCAAAAGACACAAGAGGCATAAGATGCAACCATTAGGTTGATTAGCCTACCTGTGATACAGCTGCAGCCACAAAATCATTTACACGCTCTTGAACATTGTAATCAAACAAAAGAGGATCATCCTTCATCAAATATCAATATAATAGTCAGGTCTCTGAAAAATCCTGAACATTTAAGAACCATAAAAAAAAAGGAAAATCAAAATTACCTGAACAACAGGAGAATCATCATTCACTTCAAAGTAAAAACCACCAGGGGGAGGTTCATAGTTCTTTGGAAATATACCAGTGAATATCTAAATGAAGGAAACAGGATAATGATTCAAGTCACATATGAGAATAGTGAACTTGTGATGAAATATTAAAAAACAAATGAAAAACGACTGACTCACATCTGCAGTTGAGCCAAGCGACTTAGAACCCCGCCACACAACCTCAAGCTTCTTTAACTCTTTCCTCTTTTCCTTGTCTTGGTAGTCCATCCGGAAAAAGTAAAGAGCATCAAATCCAACCTGTAAGATTGCTCATATATCTTTAGACAACAATGCCTTTGAGCGGACTGAACAACATAGGTAGACAACAGACTTTTAGCTCCCACAGCAAAATGTTGAAAGATAAATGAGGAGTTCACTTACTCAACTTCACTGTTTCTAATTTTCTTGTGTAGTGTTTTTTCATTAGGAATCTTAGTCGTGTAGTGTTCAGATAAGGATATCACCAACAGTACAAAAGTGTTAATTTTGTAATAATTTCAAAATAAGCAATGATGTAATGGCATTGTTTTGGTGTAGTTTAGACCAAAGAAAATTGATTAAATGAGATTATCTCAATTTCCAATAGTATTTTAGATAATCGTAGCATTTTCACCAATGATGAAACAAAGTTAGGATCCCATGAGCAAGATCAAAACATCCATTTACATACAATTTCTTTCATTAGTTAGTAAATCTACTTACCCAAATTTTGTTTGGTATAGATGGGTGTCTCTCAAGATATGGGACAGAATGTGCACAATACAAATGTCTCATGCCTCAATCAAAATACGTGAGATTGTATATGACATCATTTACAGATCATCTTATGCATGTAATTTATAAAGTTTGTCATCAAGACAATTTGCTTACTACTATTGAAGCTCTAGTGTAAGATAATCGTCCACATTTCCAAGTTGTTGATTACAACCATCATACTTAAGCCCAGTGGTGGCCCTAATAAATTTATGGGTACTAAGTCGCGACAACTAGCCCATTGGACCTCATCTGTTGTGGATTAGAGATGATTCTAAGCTATGAGTTGGACTAGAGGTTGAATAGGGCATCAAGCCCTACGGAGGGAAAATTGTAACACCCTCATTTTAGTCCCACATTGCAAGTTGAGTTTGTCACAACCCGCTTGGATACACTAAGTTGTCAAATCTAAGTATTGCCCAAAATGTTGAAGCTTCAAATTAATATTATTTAATCTCAACTAAGCTTATAAAGCTTACTTATGTGGAGTGCTTTTATAATTTACGAATGTTACATCTTTTTCCATAATGAAAATTTTACTTACTATTTTGCTAAAAAAGGAAGAAAAAAAAGGATTCTCCATTTGCATGCAAGCACACCTTAAAGTTCCAAGCTATTGATGAACAAAAAATGGAAAATTAAAGGATAAAACGTTGATTTTAAATTATTTGAAAGGATACAAAATTGCATACATCAGCAAAATCCAAAAGAAACCATATACATCAGAGCATGTTAAGACTCACTTTATTATCATAGAATCAATGACCAAAGGTCCATTAGAGATGCTATATAGTAGATGTGAGTATAACACAAACTTAGAAATTCTTCATTTGGAGAGGCAAACGGGATTGAGTTTGGAACTCATAATACCAGTGAAATTTATTATCATGTAGCAACAGTATTCAAGACAGTACCTCAGCAGAAAGTAAGTAAGCTTGCACTGCCGAATGTCCAAAAGGATCTATCTGCCAACCAATCCTTGGTATAATCCCAAATTGTTGCTTGATATATCGGTGCCCAAGGGTTGTCTGATCGATCATATCAATATAGTGAACTGTAGCTTCATCGTGCATGCACATGCCTCCATTTCTTCCAAAAAAGAATGATCGAAGTGAAGAAAAACTCAGTATGAAAAACTGAAGAAGTTTGGAATGCATGGTTAATTAACTGCGGCATCATATCTTGAGCCCATCTAATTCTTTTGAAATGAAATAGACAAACTTGTTGGAATATGAAATAATATTGCTACTGATCAAATTATGAATGAATCGAATCTTTACATGAGTTCCAATTGGCCAGAGCTGAGGAGCTCCTTCACTGTCTTCTTAATTGCATCGCTCTGCTGCCTCCACCATCGCTGGAAGAACGCCTGTATTCCATCACAAATATAAGTCTACAACTCAACCCCAAAATGCCAAATCAAACCCCACCCAAGTCAACGAATTAACCACCCACTTGTTCCACATAGATGAACCTGCGATTCTCGTCCGCCAACAGTGCAGGAATGATCGAATCAAGAACGTTTTGAACACATGCTCCCTGTCGACCAAACAAACATCAAAGTCTCCTTACTGATATCACTTCAAAACTACCACTCCAATCCACCATAAATCGGGATAAAATACCTGTATGGAGTTGTTGGAGCCAACGTAGTACTGGTCGACGGTCTTGAGCCACCCAACGTCGTCGTGGGTGTGCGCGACGATGTGGACATTGAGCTTGTCTGGGACGATGCTCGGCGTAGTATTGTAAGCAATGTACACCGAGTGCCCCACCGAAAACGATACAGCTAAGAATGCGAGAAACACCAGAGAACAGAAAGGATCATGATCGATCGCCATGGATTCCGGCGAGCAGCAGCAAGAGAGCGAGCTCTGCCAACAGAAGGATCTGGACTCATGGAGCCCTTGATGGAGGCGGGCGGTTCGTTGTTTCGCGCTTCTCGTCCGTTGGATAGGTTCTTGCACGCATCTTACAGTCAACGACTGTCCGCCCGCCGATTTGATAGTTTCGCCGGAACATTATAACTATACAATAAACCGATGGGTTAACCAATGATTCAACAACACGTGGAAGGCTTAGCGAGCTCTTGGGGTTGCCGAGGGAGCAGCGTATGGCTGTGTTAGTGGCGTGATTAGTTATGGATAAGGTCCAGCCATGAACGAAGACAAGCGGGATTTGCTGGCTTTGCCTAAACAGGAACGGAGTTCTGTAGCTGCTAGAAAGGGTTTGTTCGCATCATAATGTTACGTGTTGAAATTTCTTATGCTGATAGCGCAGACCATGTATTAGATATACTGCCATTAAACGATGCCGGCCCAGCATAAATGGTTCGCCGCGCTCTTTATTTTAAAAGAAAATAAATAATAATAATTTAATACAATAATCGGACGTTTGTGAATTTAGTAAGGTTATTTGTTTTACATCTATTTTATTTTCATATGTTTTCAATTTATAAATTGCTGACGCGACGTCCATAATCCCTAATTTAATTAATGACGTGACATCATAATTACTGCATCATGTCAAAGTCACAAAATACGATAAAAAAATATATCAAAAACTTAATAATATTGCTATGTGGACCCAATATTATTATTGCCTTGTAAATTTTTAAAATTATTGCTTGGCGGACATTCAAAATGTTCTCTATGAAACACGGAGTTATTGCTCGGTGGACCTACATTGCTCTGTAAACCTATGCGTGACTACTTTATGGAAGTATGATATTATTAGTGGACCTCAATAACATTGCTTTGCAAACCTCTGTGCGGTTACATTATAGAAACATGACATTTTCGCTAGACAGACCACAATAACATTGCTATACAAACCTCTGTATAGTTACTTTATGGACACATAATATTATAGACCTTAATAACATCGCCACATCGCCCTGCAAACTCTGTACGTCTACTTTATAGAAACATAACATTATTACTCGGCAGACCTCTAAAGTTGCTTAGTGGAACTAAGCAACATCACTGAGCAAACTTTGATGATATTAGCCGATCGATCTTATTCATTCCGTCCCCAAAAATATCAAGAGAATATGCTACATTCGGTTACCATCAATTATTTTGATGGGAAGTGAAATGAAGGGGTAGGGATTATTTAGTGCTAATCCAGTTTTAATTTTTATTAAGCATTATTCGGTGGGAAAGGTTGGCGTTACTTTGTTTTAATAAAATAAATAAATTGAAAAATGATTATTTGGTGAGAAATGAGAAAAGGTAAAAATAAAATTGTCAAACGACACTCCATCATATATTTTATTCCGAAAATATAATTATATAAATATGCTTATTTTTCATTAAACACTAAAATATAATGTTAATTATAATAAAAGTGACTATATATAGTATACTTTTCAAATTTTTTAATTTCATCTCTATTAGCAAATTATAATCTCACATTACACTGATGATGAAAATTGAGTACAAATACTAGTAACAATATCAACTTAAATCGACCTAGAAAGAACTTAAAACGATTTTGGTTGTGGAAAATCAAAATCAAAATAAAAACAAATAAGTCCGTTCATAAACCCGAATTTGATTTTAATAGTTAAAATAAAAAAAAATGATCTCTATGTAAAAAACTATAGAAGAATGGATAGGCTAAGGTGAAGGTTGATCTGCCAAGATACTAGCATTGCTGGTTATTAGTTGTATCATATTATTCATATAAAAACCAATTGTACCTAAGAGCATAAGCAGATATAGTAGGCAGAAGAACCGGATAGATATGTTAATTCATATCACAAGTTTAAAAACTACTGTTTGAACAGCCAATGAGATGCCAAATCTTCAAAAAGGCATCTTCAAATAGAATTCCTCAGAAACATCATTCTAATTTAAAATCCAAGAATATATCCATAGAATGGAAGTTCATATCTGCAAAGTAGATTCCGTTAAGAAATACAACGCAAGGCCACATTACTTATGCATCCACACTGGTGATTTCTTCGTTAAGGCTCTCAGCAACAACTGATAGAACTGAACATTTTCGCTTTCGTGATGTTTGAATTGCAATGCTAGCTTCAGTTTCAGAGTTAGCAGCATTAACATCTGAATTGCCATCAACAGACTCGACAGGATTCTTTTCCTCAATGACTTCAAAGTCATCTTCACTAGACCTTTCAGCGACCTCACTATTTTCATCTTCTTGCTCCTCAGTCTTCTGTTGAAGTGATTCAATCAACTGCATCAACTCCCTATTTACCTGGAAATGCCAAATTTGGCCACTGAGGTCTTCAAAATTTATTTTATACACAAAATAACAGTTTTATTGCAATGATTAAACTATTGTGAATTAGTGTTGAATTGATGATTACCTGAGGATTTTGCAAAAATTCAGATATATCAGTGGGACAAAAGGGACACTTTTTGACAATTTTCTGTGATCTGAGGGTACGGCCACCTTCACGAGTCCTTTCTCGAACAAATGACTTATCGGCATATGCATCAAGCAAGCAAGATTTGCAAAAGTTATGCCCACAAGGAGTGGTAAGAGGAAGAGTCATAACTTTCCGACACAGTAGGCAACAAAACTCTGAAAAAAAAGGGTGAATCTCTAAGAAATATAAAAACTTTGAAAACTTGGCAAATTATATAAAATCCAAAAAAAAAAAAAAAAAAAAAAAAAAAAGTGCATCTAACAATTGGACTCACCTTTCAAAACCATCTCTTTTACAGACATATTCTGTGCTACCTTTCTTGCTTTCTTTACAGACTTGCTTTCATCTAGATTTCCAGTGGTTATAGGTTTTCTACTTACTGGTGGAGGTTTCATCCATTTCCATCCATGTTTCTCCTAAAAGATAAAGTGATAAACAATTAAACAACAAGAAATACAGTAATACTGATTAGATATTAGGAAAACAATTAACATTATATGACTAACAAGGCCTTCGAAGTCAGGGGTGAAATCCAACCAACCACATTTTTACATAAAAATATTAAATTAGTTATTAATACTGGACCTCACATGATAGGTCCGGGTTTGTGTTGGGTTGGATCCCAACCAATTCAAGCTATGGCCGACAAGCTTGAATTGATTCAGGCCAAGCTCAACACAACTTATCAAGGGCTAACACATACCTAAACCAAACATAATTCATTGACATCGCTACTTATCACTTTCTTATGTCTATATAGCAATTAAATGTATATAAATGGAAAATGGCCCATTATTAATCTAAATATTTAGAGGAAGGAAAACCCTTTTTGGCTTTTACTGCTTGACACAAAACAAAGTGTTATACGGTATAGATACAAAAGAGCTAGCGAAATATTCAAGTTATCAAATAAACCTTTGTAGCCCAAGCAAAAAGGCACAACCCTTTGATAACCAATCAAAAAATGAAAATCATTGACGATCAATTAAAAAGGAAAAGCTTCTTAGACCAACTAAAAAAAAGTTGTAAGACCTGAATTACAAGTAATCGACAAACCCAAATAAACACATTATAGACCCAGCAAATGGCAGAGAGCAGATACATACATTATAATCCCATGCTGGACTTTCCTTCCTCTCTATGACATCAGTTGCATTCTTTAGTTCTTTAATGGCAGGCAAAGGACGAGGGCGATCACCATGATCATCACTAAATTCAAAGAGTGTCAGATTATAAAATAATAATAATTTGTGATAATGAAAAAACAACATAACATATGCAAGACCTTGTCCATGGCGCTGGTTCATTATCACATCGAACAAACAGATACCTGCATACTTTGAAACCCTGTGAGAAGATGAAATACTATAAGCTGAACTGTAAAATATGTACGACCAGAGTAGAAGGCAGAGGGATATTGCACTAGAGAGATATACTCATCACACATAAAGTCTACCTGAACTCCAACCTTCCTCCAACATTTTTCAATCCTGTATATCCCATCATAGCGAACACCAATCTCAGGAGCATATGAGGAGCGTTTTTCCTTGTGAGACCTTACAAAATAAAACAACGTTTCAGCATCACAAGGATTTTTAAAAGTAACAGCCAACCCACTATAGATACAATATGCACGGGCATATGCAATAGGTTATTAAAAAATGTTAAATTATCTTATCAATGAAAATGACCGACATATAAACAACAAAGAATGTTGATCAATCCATCCAATTTATAATTCTAAATCAAAAATATGAATGTAAATTGTATGTAAAAGGCATATTACAACACTGTAAAAAGCACTATTATTGTTAACATGTATACAATTAATAACTAAAGGGGTCTATCACTTGCCATACAAATGTTCAAGCTAAACTTGCAAATCACATACTACAGATTCAAAAAGTTAGTTTAGTGTTTTGCAATCACATAAATTAGTCATTTTTAATGTTGGAAAATTATCACAAAAATCCTTATTGAGTTCCTGAATATCAAATGAACCATTAACCGGTTTTTTTTTTTTGTTTGCCTTTCTCACCTATGCACACACCTAGCCAGCATGGGCACTCAAAGTGCCTAACGAGATGACAGATCACATATTTAATGTTGTTCCTTGTCTAAAAGAATTATGAGGCCACATGGGCAATCTTTTTAGAACACTCTCCATGGCATTTCATGTAAGCATAGAAATGGATTCAATAGAAAAGAAGGGATAAACAATTGAAGTATCAACCAAATGAAATGAGCTTGCTATGTAATTCTTAATAAGTTTTTTTTTTTGAAAATTTGTAATTAATAAAATGCAAAAGTAGCAGCCTTATCTTCTCATATTTAGCTAATAACTACATATATGAATAAAAAATAATTTACTGTTTGCATCAAAAAGCAATTATCTAGTATCAAACCATAAAATTTGGATGAAATGAATTTCATGTAGAAAAATAATTGAATTTCCAAACACACCAAAAGTGATAAATTTCTAAATCAACTACTTAGTTTTTAGACTACTTATCTCCATTTTTAATTAACTTGCATCATAATTATTGCAATGATAGTTTAGTCAATTCTCCATGAATGAAATTTGATCTTCAATATATCTAAAGACAAATAATAATTATAATCAAGGATTGGTAAATGAATTTATTCCTCCATTTAGCTTTATGCAAAGCTATATCACTAGTAATGTTCAAATGAATTAAATCACTCTATATTACGTTGCTATTTTTCTCTAAGATAAATCCAACTTAAGGAAGCAATGTTAAGGATGAATCTATCTTGACTCATTTCCATATTTAGGCATGCAAGGGGATACTAAAGAAGAACTATATGAATGAAATCATTACCTCACCACTCGAACAGGATATCCTTTGAGACAACTAGCTTTTAATGCAGCATTGAGTTTCTCAAATTTCTGATCAAAGGCCTGTTCCTTGTTTGTGCGTTTGTTTCCACTTAAATCTCTTCCGCCACTGCCAATTTTGGGGTAGTGATAATAAGACCATAAACATTCATAGCAATTGAACAAAGACAGTAAAATAAAGGAATTATTTGTTTGTAAATTAAATCACATGTCTTTTAAAATTTTGAAAGAAACAAACTTTTGAATAATCAAAACACCAAAAACATAGCAAAGAATATACTCTATTTGTTTGTGGCCAATAATTTGTGAGGACAGAATCAAACTGGGATTAGGTAGTATTAGCTGAATGAATGATAACGAAAAATGAGAAATGCATAATTAATTAGATTTTGTCTTAACAGTACAAATTTATCATTTGTAAACTACAAGGATGAGTCTGTCAGTTACACCATACCTCAAATTTAATCAAGAAACAACAAAGCATCAATGTAGTCAGTGTGTGTCTACATATCACTTTAGAAAGCAATTTTCAAAAAGAGTAACAGATTTATTGTTTAATCTTGTGAGTGAATATAAAGACGAAGTCTACACAATTATGAAAAATGTCAGCTAAGAATGTTTCAGAAACAAGTGGACAAAATGTCACCTGCCAGTATAAAGGAACCATTCCCCATGATCTTCATCATCTTTGTATCCTCCAGAAAGTGCAACTGATTGAGCACCATAATCAGACTGGCCAGCAATACCTGCCACATGGGGTAAATGAGCACCCCATTGTCTGCATTCCATTCTGTCCTCCCATGTCTCACCTACCAAAATACCTTGGCTTCTTTTTGGGTCATTTTCGGCAAGTATAGGGCCAAAATGATCAGGAGGAACAGTAACAAAGATTTGTCCACTGCAAGCATTTGCTTTCCCAGCTTTCTTAGCTCGCTCAGTGGTAAATGCTTTCTCAGGCCTATTCTCATTTCGTATAAAATGATATACAGCTGTTGGACCAGCAGACATATTGCACTTTGCAGCCTTTGCCATACGAATTGCTGCAACAACAGCTGAGTTGATTCTAGGTTGTTCTGCCATTTTGGACGGGATTGGAGAACGACACTTTGCACAAGTGAGTTTACCCTGACCAACCCATCTTTGGAAGCATTTTAAACAGAAATTATGACCACATGGTGTCTGCAAGGAAAATGTCCGAGAATAAACATTCAATTACACTGGGAACAAAAACTAGTGATATCTAAATAAATACAACTGAGTTTGTGAGTATATCAGACTACAATTTCTTAGCAATTTAAGATTGATATA
>JBBPFQ010991944.1:0-10889 GCA_037974815.1 Kaempferia elegans | reverse complement strand
TGACTCTTTCTGTAATAGTGATTTTGCTATCTTATTCTTTTATGTTTAAAATTATACTTGTACAACATTTAGTTTGTGTTTTAAGTGGAAACCATTCATGATTGTTTTGTAATTAGCTTTTGGTTATGTTATTGTTTTAGATTTAGTTCATTCATAATCTTATAACTTTTTCTTATTTACTTTAATTTTTTCGGCTTTCATTATATTTTTTGGGATTTTGCTGTATTGAAATTAATAGATCTTGGATTTGGTCGGATAGAAGGTCCAAATAGTATGAGAAGAGTGTGAAACAGTTCGTTAACAGTTGTTTGCAAAATCCTCATATTGATGGTATGTATTGTACTTATGTATTAAAACATGAATGAATAATTCTTATTATTTGGATTGTAACTGTTGCATTTCTTTTTTTTATTACATTATAGAGTAATTTAAAATAAAGTGGTTCTGTTGAATATAGATATTGTGTGATGAGGTACTTGAAAGAGATAGTTGAATGTGAAAATCCAGAGTTGGAGAAGATGGTGAGTTTCTTCTCTATAATATATAATAGATGTGATGAGTTCCAATACAAATTTATTTTATTTTGTCCCTTAGCTCATTGATAACTCTAGTGACCATCGTGCTTTGTCGGCCATGCATATATATGTTTATCCATATTAGTGATATGTTGAAATTGTTGCATGCATATATCAGCTTGTTTATTCTTCTTTATATGCTTTGTTTTTTCTTTTTGAATTGTATTATTTAAGATCTTTAAAATCTTATATGAGGTTAGAGAATATTTATGATATTTATGACATATACACAATTTTGTTATTTCTTTTTGGATATTTGTATTTTTTTGGATGAATGATTTATGAATCTAATTCCCTTTTTATTTTTACATAAAAGTTAAAAGTTTGCAGGAACAATCAAGAAGATATTTGTTTTATGAATCTAACTTACAATATTTGTTTACATTTTAATATTTTATTTGGAACTTGTCTATACATTGAAAATTTCTAACAGAGTTAATAATATTTGAGTGCAGTCATCTCTATAAATATTTGAGGGATGAAGACAGGGCTAATTATGTTTCACTTGTAGATCCTGGCAACATACATACATGCCCACTTGGCAAAGATGGTCGTGGATTATCACAACATATTGCCGACCAATTGGAAAAAGTGTGTAGAGATAGCATCCGCCTCATCCCATACAACACTTGGTAAGATTTTAGTTATTTATGAATTTTTAATTTATACTTTCATAATGTTATATATTTATATTTGCAGGTACCATTGGATCTTGACTATCGTCAATAAAAATAAAAATATGATATATTTATTGGACTCTATGTCTAATAGAAACCGAGACGATGCATGGAAAACCATAGTAACCAAGTAAGTAGTATATTATGTTGATTTTGAATGCATTCAAATATAGATATGAAAAAGTAACATTTTTTTATTTTAAAATGTAGTGGGGTCAAGATGTACAATGCCACGAAGGGTATTGCTAAAGCACCAGGTTTTAAGCAATTGACGGTATGTATTGTACTTATTTATTAAGATATCAATGGATAATTCTTATTATTTGGATTGTGACCATTGTATTTATATAGAAACTACCTATTAAGCTCAGGATTTCTCTGGCATCACATCAGCCAAGGAATATTTTATAACTTTGAAACACTAATTAGTAGGTAGCTAATTAGTAGGAATATTTCTATTGAATGTGGATATTGTGTGATGAGGTACATGAAAAAGATAGTTGAATGTGAAAATCCAGAGAAGATGGTGAGTTTCTTCTTTATGATATATAATGCATGTGAAGATACTAAATCACCTTAATGTTTTATTTCATTTTGGTTGCATTATCCTATTTATCATGATATATAATAAGGCAACACAATATAATGAGCACTTCTATGATTATATCTTAATGCACTTTGAAAAGTCTATATTGTATAGTAGTTGTGCTAGTTATTGGCATAAATATATCATCCAAATAATGTATTTTTTTATATGTTTTATTTTTTTCTTTTTAAATTATATTATTTAAGATTTTTATCTTTTATCGGAAGTGGGAGAATATTTAAAATTTTTATGACATATACGTAAATTGAGAGAGAAGGAATACAAATCGGGTGAGAGAAAGGCGGCGAAGCGAAAGAGAGTGAGCTTTCCGTTTATGTAACGAAACTAGAGGAATCCCAGCCGCTTTAGCACTGCTCTCGAACAGGAAGAATCAACGGCGCGAACAATCTTGGACATCGGATTGGGAGTGGACGGGGCCGTTAGATTTAAACCCACACCTAACTCTAACTCATGGTCGGATTATGTGTGAGTCAAATACAAACGTGGGTCCCTTGCGGGGCATATCAAATCTTCCAATTAGAGGACGCCACATCAGTCTCATATGGGAGTAGGTTATATCCCGCCGGACTAACGCACAGATTTGATGCGGTTGGTGATGGAGGTTGGTAATAAGAGGAACCACAGTGTTACACGATTTAGTATACGAACGAGATCCATCGCCTTCGGTGTACTATAAATAGTTCTGGACGAGTCTCCGTAATGAGTCACGAATAGGA
The DNA here is from genome assembly GCA_037974815.1 of Kaempferia elegans. Classification (NCBI taxonomy): domain Eukaryota; kingdom Viridiplantae; phylum Streptophyta; class Magnoliopsida; order Zingiberales; family Zingiberaceae; genus Kaempferia; species Kaempferia elegans. Next base: position 8,314 of record JBBPFQ010991944.1, on the reverse strand, counting down.
GCACCACTTATGCCGCGGCCCGCTGGGTTTATTTCACCAATTGTGATCTTCTTTTCGCCCAAATCTTTGAGCGGAGAGAGAGATGGCACAGGCAACTATGGCGAAGGGATTGGTGGTGAACCCTACGCTGTCGTTGTATCATTCAGGCGGATCTCGCAAGCCGCCGCCCGTTCCTTCTTCCCTTTGTGTCAGAACAATAGCCAAGCACGAGCCTCTCTCTGGTTTGAGGGCGGGGAATTGCAGCACTAAGTGGACTCCTCTTCGAATATCGGCCTCAGTCGCAGTGGCCGCTGAGAAACCGTCGGCAGCATCGGAGATCGTGCTTCAACCGATTAAGGAGTTTTCTGGAACTGTTAAACTCCCTGGATCGAAGTCTTTGTCGAATCGAATTCTTCTTCTTGCTGCCCTCTCCGAGGTGAGTTGATTGGTTTAGAGGTTGAATCTTCTGTTCGGCTTGGGCGCTGCTTTGACAAGTTTTGGGGAAAAGATAAAATTTTGTTCATCCTCTTAGTTGAAATTTATTTTGGCCCGAGTGTTTTTTTTTAGAATTAATTGATTCGTTGCTTCTCTGAATTTCGGCAATGGATAAAATGAGGAAATAGAATTGGGTACGAACAATTTCAAGTATTATTTCGCGAATACCAAATTCGGTCCGTCAACTCAATGATTTTTTGCTCACTCTTCTTTTATCTAACTTGTTTTCTGATCCACTGTCATTTTCAATCAGGGAACAACTGTGGTGGACAACTTGTTGAACAGTGATGATGTTCGTTATATGCTTGCTGCCTTGAAAACCCTTGGCCTTTCTGTGGAGGATGATGCTGAAACTAAGCGATCAATTGTTGTTGGGTGCGGCGGGCAGTTCCCGGTGAGCGAAACTTCCAACGAGGAAGTCCAACTCTTCCTGGGAAATGCTGGCACAGCAATGCGGCCACTAACAGCAGCTGTCGTAGCTGCTGGTGGAAATGCGAGGTTTCTAATGCTTTGCTTCAGTTTAAAAGGGGAAAAAAATCTTCATTTTGCTTTATGATAACGTTGCCTCTCTTTGTTTAGTTATGTACTTGATGGGGTTCCTAGAATGAGGGAAAGACCTATAGGAGACTTGGTTGACGGCTTGAAGCAGCTTGGTGCAGATGCTGATTGCTTCATGGGCACCAATTGCCCTCCTGTTCGTGTGAATTCAAAGGGAGGTCTTCCTGGGGGCAAGGTTTGTCTTTCTATATCATAAACCTTCTTTCTTGCTTCTAGTTTACATGGCCGATTGCATTTTTCTTTTATTTGTTTCACACAATCTGCTACTGGCTGACTAGAATAATTGGGTTTTTTTTTGACAACATACATAATTTCTCCATGAACCAACAGACATATATTTAGTTCTTTACCATTTAATTGATCAAATATATTGCCTATACTGAATATTCACGGTGCCCTAATGAAATAATGTTATTATGTGATACATAGGAATCTGAAATAGAGCCAGTGTATCCAATCTAATCACAGTGTCTGCACATCAAAGTGTTCTTAATTGTTAAGTTAAACTATTACCCCTAGTTTCTATCTTCAAAATTTTAGTGGGTATGTAGATTTTTCTGCCCAAATTATCTCTCTTTTTTAAAAATGATAATAATTTGTGCTTGCCTATGGAAAAAGTGGAGAGAAAGGTGAAAGGAAAGGATACGACATATCTTCTTTCCAAAAGCAATCAGTTAAAGAAACAATTCACATATGTACATAAAAAAATTTAGCTTAGGAGTTTGTCTTAATGAAACACTAGACACTTTTTATGGCTTTTGTATCTCAGCATTGTGCTTTGGATTTTTATGTTGTTTACATAGAATTGATGCTTGTATATTCTTACAGTAATTTTCTCCTAATTAGTACAGTTACTTTGAATATGCTCAATTTCGTTCATTTGGAATTAAGGTTTGATCAATTGGCATAACCATTGGTTATATACTCGTAACCTCTTTTGAAATTGGGTGACATAATCTTAACACCATTAAAACATGCCAGAACTATGCATGACATTGTCTAATGGAGACTGATATACAATATGTATGACATTTCATCTGCAATCCAACTAAATCATAATCTCTCCTATATTGAACCTTAATTTATATATTGCATAGAACAACAAGACATGAAATCCATCTAGTTCACATGCAATGTCACTAATTGACAATATTTTGCTCCATGAATTTTGTAATAATGTGAGGTATCAAGGTAAGAATGTGTTATACTTACCTTCCAATTTGTCAAATTCTTCAGCTTCATGTGTGAAAGCTACAATTCAATGACTAAGGAACTATAAATATCTTTTCTGCTTTTTAATCATGTAGTATAGTTTAATTAGAATGTATACAAATTACATGAGCATGTGGGTCAGTGAAACAATAAGATTCCTTCTTTGAAATCTGGTGATTGGGGCTTTGAATTACCAAAGGTAGTTTTACTTATTTCTGGATGTGTAATCCCTTTTACAATGGTTTTCCCTAAACCTAATGTTGGCCTTCTCCTTTTAATCTATCTACTCTTGTAGTAAAAAAATGGTTTGCAGCTAATAAAATTTATGGAGCAGTGTGCTGATCAAGTCAATCTTATTTCTTATCATAAACTTCAATCTGATATTTTTATTAATTAATCTGTAACACGATGAATTTAGTAGACAAAGCTGTTTCCAGGTCCATTATCACCACATAATTTGTTAGTTTATTCTATTGTTGACTATTTTATTGTGACATAATATATTTATGGGACATAGAGTTCCATGGAGAGTTAAGATTCATGTAGCCGACCCCAAGTAGTGGGGATTAATACAATCTGATGATGATTATGAAGACATTAATTGCACTGTGTGACAATAGATCAATTTTGGAAACTGACTTGTAAGATCTCGATGATACCTGCTATTTAAAAAAAAAAAAACTGACTTAACAGCTGCAGTGCGTAAGTCATTATGTGTAATCCATCACTTTATTATTCTGGCATCCATGGAAAAGAATGCATATGCTAAACCAATATCTGGACAATTAATTTGGTTGTATACGTTTTTGGTTCTTCAACAATGAACATGCAAGCTTAGCTATATGTTTCTATATTTCATATTCTGATACTGATTTATTTATGGTGCCTTCTTTTCCTACATCATTTTCTTTAGGTGAAACTCTCCGGATCCATTAGCAGTCAGTATTTGTCTGCTTTGCTCATGGCAGCTCCCTTAGCACGAGGAGATGTTGAGATCGAGATCATTGATAAGCTCATTTCCATTCCGTACGTAGAAATGACTTTGAAATTGATGGAACGCTTTGGAGTGAAGGTGGAGCATTCTGATAATTGGGAGAAATTTTTCATCAAGGGTGCTCAGAAGTACAAGTAAGATTAATTTTTTATATCAATTACAATGGCATCACTAAACTAATTGATGAAAATGTTACCGTCATTTGGGGTCTTGCCTATGGTATTTGGTAGGTCTCCTGGAAACGCATATGTAGAAGGTGATGCATCAAGTGCTAGTTATTTCTTAGCAGGTGCTGCGGTCACAGGTGGCTCCGTCACTGTAGAAGGTTGTGGAACATCCAGTTTACAGGTGACTTAAGGTTCAGAGTATTTTCATATCCTCTAGCATCTAGAAGCCATGCTGTTTCTCTTTCCACTTAGCTTTCATTTTTTCCTTAAACGCAGGGCGATGTTAAGTTTGCCGAAGTTCTTGAAAAAATGGGAGCAAAAGTTTCATGGACAGAGAATAGTGTAACCGTTACTGGTCCACCACGGGATTCTTCGAAGAAGAAACATTTGCATGGCATTGATGTCGACATGAACAAGATGCCTGATGTAGCCATGACCCTTGCTGTCGTTGCCCTATTTGCGGATGGACCTACAGCCATAAGAGATGGTTAGTCTCAGTTTTTGCGCTACTCAGTGTTGTCATTTGCCAAGAACTTGATTTACTATACACAATGGCTGCTTGCTTAAATTTGTTGTTATTATCTATTCTCACTGTAGTAAATTTTTTCATCTAAATTATCAGTGGCTTCATGGAGAGTAAAGGAAACTGAGAGGATGATAGCCATCTGTACAGAACTTCGAAAGGTTTATTCAAGTTACTGTTTTTCTTCTTGCTCAGATACCTTGTGTCTTCCCTAAAAAATCACTCCTTACATGTATCAGCTGGGAGCGACAGTGGAAGAAGGTCCTGATTACTGCATCATTACGCCCCCTGAAAAGTTGAATGTCACTTCTATCGATACTTACGACGACCACAGGATGGCGATGGCGTTCTCAATAGCAGCCTGCGGTGATGTTCCTGTAACTATCAATGACCCAGGTTGCACGCGCAAGACCTTCCCTGACTTTTTCGATGTCCTGCAAAGATATACAAAGCACTAAGCTGAACCTCCTGAACAGAGAGGTGAGGATTTTCAGTATCTGCCGATGAACAAATAGTTCATACTTAAAATAATTGAATGACTATATATGTTCGAATGATTGTTCGTATAAAATGTGTTGGTATTTCTGCCATCATGACCTGATATCTGTTTTCATGATTGGTTTTATGAGAATTCAGGAATTTACTGATCAGAATCAATAGCATCTATATTATGCAACCAAAGCCCTTATCTTCTTCCATTGAACCAACTTCCCTTTCCCAACCCCAGCCGCGTGATTGAGGGTTGAAAACAGAGGTTTAATTTACAGAGCATGAAAGAACAGAGAACATGGACAAAGGCTGACTGCAACACTGCGGCCGTGTCGTGGAACAAATAAAGAAACCATCTTCCACTCCCACTTGCACAGTGGATGAGGTTGATGGCGGCAACAAATTGAGCAGCATGCAGCAGGAGCCCTAGCATTTCTTGAGACACAAGTTATATGAGCTACGCTTTTCCCACTGTAACGCTCTGCTTTGGCTGCTACCGAGACCCATGTGAAGGCATCTCCACCACTGTAGATTCCTAATTCCTCCCGAGAAAGATCGCTGATAAGATATGGTTCCTCAAAAGTCATCTGAATTAACTATTAGATCATAACAAGCCTAAAAGGATAAATTAAAAAGTATACAATATTTGGGAGGCCACCAGCTCAGCTGAGACTGGAAGCGACGTGCCGGCGTGCATCGCGGCGGGTCGAGCGCTGTCTTTTCCGTCGGTCGTCGGTCAAATGCAGACGTTGCGTTTCTTGCGTTGGGAACAGCAGAGGAAGCAGCAGCATGGTGACAGATGGAAGAAAGAAAAGAATAGCTTGTCCCTTCTGCATGCTTTTAGCCGGCTACCGGCGGATAGCAAAATTCATCAAACATTGTGATGGTCAACTCCATTCACATGCTCGACCATTGATATCTTATGAACAACGAAGAGGACAGAACTGATGACAAGAAGTCTCAAACTCATTGTTCTTTTCCAACTTTGAATATTAATTTAAATGCGCAATTAGGCGCCACTATTAACAGGAATATTTAGATGAGCAGAAAGAATCATAATGTCAAATTTAGGAACAGGTTCTTTAAGTCAAATGTCAATATGCTAAATGCCAATTACTTTGTACAATGAGTGTCAAATCCTCGGTTAAACAACAAACTTGCAGAAAACCAATCACAATCCACCACCTCAGCTCTGCTTTCCCTACTATGCGCTGATCAATTCAAGTAATGGATTCAATATACAAAGTGCGCACACAACAAAAAAAAAAAACTGGCCAGCAATAGAGCTACGAAAAGGATTTGATCAATCCTAAATTATACAAATTCCTCCAGAATAGATTGCCCAAGTAGAACAGCCCGATGCCGACGCCACCCAAACCCTGCGCTCCCTCACGTTCCTCTTGGCGGTGGAACTGCGGCCGTTGCTCCTCGACTATGAGGCAATCGGGTATTATCCTTTGCCGCACGTCGTCGATGACCCCTGGTCCGGCAGGTTGCCCGGCGGCGTCCGTCACGTAGATCACGCACGAAGTCATGTCTCCCTTGGATGACACATCCGCTCTTGTGACCAGCAAACCGTTCTCTCGAAGTGTTCGAGTGACTTCAGAGAGGAGCCCTGGGCGATCCTCCATGTAGAGTTCTAGCCTTTGCCCCTGTTCAGTTTCCTCGATCTTTAATAAATGAACCAGGAATCAAATTAAAAATTTTTTGTGTAGTTTTTTTCCCCTCTCTTTTGTCACCTTTATTGATCTCCTCTCGATGGCTGCTTGCAAGCATTGAACCATTCTTTGCCTCTCTGCTTCGGAGCTGATTGGGCTACCATCTTTGTGCCTTATGTAGAATTCCTGAATTGATTCCACGAATATAATTAGATGAGGTAGCGAGAAAGATCAAAACTTTTTTTGCTCGATTAATGATAATTTGGTAAAGTTGAGACCTGATGAGCAATGTGGCCATCTATGTCGATGGTGCCATGGAACACGACGTATTCCATATCTGTGAGAGTGCAAACCACGTCGAAAAGTAGCTTCGGGCGATCGAGACACTGCACGGTAACGACGGAGTACCCCTTTTCGATCCAGTTTTGGACGGAGATGGAAGGTGATGAAGAAGACAATGTCGTTAACGGAGGAGAGGTGCGCTCGTAGTCACGGTCAGCGAACATCATTTGGTGAAGGCGGCGATCGGGATGGGCGATGGTAGCAGCAGAGACGACAATCCTGGCGCCGTAGACGCCGCCGTTTCCCTTCAGGACATGGAGGAGGCGGGATTCCATATGGCGGATTCTGGGGGAATCGTAGTCGATACAATCGCCGGAGAGCTCATCGTGGATGGAAATAAGGCACGCGATCCGGCCGTTGTGGGTCCACACCTTCGCGTCAATTACGCCGCATCCAAGGTCGGTGAGCACCGCGAATACCTCTGAGAGGAGGCCCGGCCGGTCGGCGCCGGTGAGCTCGAGGGCTGTACAGCCCTCGCCACTGGCTATGGGTCGCAAGTGCTGGTCCTCCTCCGTCTCCAAAGACTGCATTTTTAACAGCAGATTAAGAAATGCCAACGCAATGGCCAAGTTGTAGTCCGGAGCGAGAGAAGAAACAAAGGCGGATCAAAACCTGCTCGAGGTAAGAGATGACGCTCTCGTCGGTGAGCTTGCGGCCGAACTGGTCTGTGACGTGGAAGACGTCCATGAACCAGCGGCCGTCAGAGGAGATGTATGCCTTCTCGATGGAGAGGTTGAGGTCGGTGAGGACCTGCACGGCTTCGAGGAGGATGCCATGCTTCCTAGCGCTGTCAACCTACGATTCCATGCCCGGCGGCCGGCGTGAGACCAAGAAGAGAGCTAGGAGAGAGGAGCCTACCGATTTTTTTTAAAAAAATCTTTTTCGCTTACCTTCACGAGAGTCGCGGTGGGGCAAACGGCATTGTCGATCACAACCCTGTAACACAGAGCACGGAAGAAGACAAGTCAATACAGGGCAAGGAAAGAACACATTTTTGCAGAAGAAATTAAGCAGAGATCCATTTGAATCACCTGGGAGTGTCCATTCGGATAAGGAGCTTCTCGTACTCATTCAAACACGCCGGCCAGGCCATATGATCTTCTTCCTCTCCGGGATACCTCTGCTCAGTTCAAGGAAGCGGAACCCAAGCTCCTTCCTTCCTCAACCTTTGCGCTTTAAATCTCCCCTGCGTTCCTTTGCGCGCGGCTGCTCCGAAATCCCCGCAACGATGGCGACAACGAGAACGAAGATAGCGGCGGAAACGACTACGAGGATCTTGCTCTCTCGTCTCCTCTCAAACAATGAGATATTTTTTGTTGCGGTAGTGCCACTTAGGAAGGACCGCCCGTAACCTCTGCGTTGGAACACAAAAAAACAGACACGGCGGTGGAAGACACGGCCAGCCGCAGCGGTGCGGCATATTAAAGAGGGACGCGGGCAGCTGGAGGTACGGTGTCACGCGCCGTGGGGTCCGCAACGACGGGCGCCAGCTACTGGGAGTACTCCTGCCCGTCTCCCGAACCGCGAGTCAAACCCCGCCTGACCGAAGCGTGCCGGGCAGTGTGTCTCGCCAGGACACGTCGGCGAGATCTTTGCTTTACTTTGCTTTTGGTCGAAGACTGAAGGCCCGTGGTCGGAGGTGGCGCTCGTCTGCCGATGCCGGAAGGAATGTGTACGGCCGGCAACGTGCTTCCACGTCGACTTTGGCCCCTTTCACGTGGGGACCCATTATGGCTCCGCTAATATGTTCCTGTTATATGGTTGAATCCGTCCGCATGTTAGGGCATCTCTAATGGTTGGAGCTCTATCAAAGTTTTTTTTATGATTTCAATATGTCACATCATGCCACATCAACATTCTAAAAACCTATTGAAACATCTCCAATAGTTAAATCCTT
>JBBPFQ010991837.1:0-10890 GCA_037974815.1 Kaempferia elegans | reverse complement strand
TTGTACATTCTTTATCTCTGCAAAAAAAAAAAAAAAAAGAAAAGAAGTGAAGTTTGTTATATTTGTCCTCTCTTACTCTATACTCGATTCACTCTTCCTGCGTTATCGGAAGAGGCTTTTAGTGAATTACCCAATGATACGGTCCGGATAACCGTAGGCCTTGGAGTAGGAGTCACCAAAGGTTTCGAACTAAGTAAATTTACTATGCATTGTGTACTCATTTTTCTTTTTCCGCTGCGTATTCTCTGATATTTTTAAACGGTTGATATTCACCCCCTCTATCGAATGCTCCGATCATACATATATTTGTCCTAGCATAATGACCATCTGTATAGAAGAGGTTAGACACTTAGTGAAATATTTTTTTATATCTACTGAAAATTAACCTCAAAATTTATTACATCAAATATTCAAGTAAGTACTAGCTGTGTCAATGTATGAGAATGTATATTTTATATTGTAACAGCTAGTTATAATAATTTTAAAAATAAAAGACAACGGTATACCAACTATTCGCGTAGTCACTATGGAGTAGGTGCTATATGGTAGAGTAGATATCGGCTACAATAATTTTGAATAAGGTGCATTTTAGAGTTAAGCATGAGGTGCCATTTTAATTTTTTTTTAATAATTTATATAATTTGAAGAGCCCGTTGGATTTTGCCCTTTGGGTTTCAGAAGTTATGTGGTTCGAGGCAGTAGATGCAGCTTGGGAAGCTGCAAACGTAGGAAATCGCACAGCCTTCGCGCTCCCTGGTTGCAATGGCAATCATCATTCATATTTTAAAATAAAATTCTCGGTCGCAGTTCTTCTTCGATCTCTTTCCTTTCCATTGACGTAAATGAATACATAAACTAAATTAAAAGCATCGATAAAAAATTGCACTAGATGTTGTCTTTATGCTTGCTTGATCTAACCATTTTCATTTAGCAGCTTATGCTTGCCTACTAAGTCTTGTTCATATATTTGATAATTGGAAAGGTAGACACGGGCTGCCCACTGTCTTGTTGCACTCACTGTCAAGGTTTCAATTATTAGTATGAATCTATAAAGTTCTATATTTTCTTCCCATATTATCATTATGATCCTCTATTGTTATTAGCTATTTATTTCTAGTGATTCGTTTTTGTTTATTGATTGGTTGAGGGCCATAAGCCATCAATTACTTGGCCTATAAAAGTCTCCATGATGATGTTGATAGGAGACAGAAATGGTCAAGTAGCAATCACTTATTTCAATGCCCTATGTAAAAAGTCACTGTGCTGAGCAAAGAGCTCCCAACATGAGGATTATCATTTTTTATTGCAATCACTTATTGCAATGTATGCAGAGAATTAAATAAAAATAACCATTGTCTATAGATAAGAAATTAAGAAAAAGCTTGAAGAGACACGATACAATGGTTAAAACAATAGAACTTTGAATAAACGTCACACAATCAAACACCTTTCCTTCAATTTGAGATTAACAGGATACGATTAGCACTAGATGCAGCAGTTGGAATCTTTTTTACATTTTTTTTTTCTTCTTTCTACAAGTGGGATAGCTCAGTGTTAATTGAGATTCATACAATTACAGCCTAAATCTTTGGGTATTAACCCTCTAACTGCAATCCATTACAAATTACATCAGCAAGGAGGCAAAATTACCTCCCAACTGTGGAAAACGAAACAAGCAGACGTTGGAAATGGACTGGTTCGACCGCTTCACAGCTATGGAATCGGACGACACCAATAAGCAAGACTTTCTGATCACTTCACAACTATGGAATTGGACGACATCAACAAGCAAGACTTTAAAATGTGTATTCGTCTGCGATCTGAACATTTAACCACAAAACACTTCAATGATCATAATTTGGATGCTCCATCTCTAAGTCCAAAGCAGCTTGCTCTGGAACAATAGCTAGCTGCCTAGCCATACATACAAATCCCAGATAATGGCAGGCCAACTAATCAAAAGGAGAAAGTAAGAGGAATACATACATCTATCGAGCCTTCGCAAGGGATTGGGCTGATCTACTAGAGACACCATGCAAGAGCTTAACAAATCCTAGAAAGCTTAGTTTCCCATCTGTGTGCCTTACCCAATCATGTAGAACAGCATGAACAGGTACAGAGGGGCTGAGACCAAGTTCCTGTAAATAAAACGAGAGATGCTTCAATTAGCATGCATCCTGCAAAGATTAACATCAGACGAAGTAAAACCTTTAAAAACATAAATAATTACAACACTGCAGTATTTATGATATAAACACAGATATAAATTGTTAAAGCGTGACCTAGTAATCTCTTTTCAACCATGAAACATTTTACCTCTAAAAAGGGATTAAGTGCACAATTACATGGATCCAAGTGCAAATAAACATCCCAGGATAAATACAAAACCCTCCAAGAGTATGGAACCAACAACTATATCTAATTAATTATTAAGGAACGATTCCTGCTGGCTAGCAAAAGGCATGATATTGTTGGAAGTGCCTATGATATCCAACAACTGCAAATCAGCTTCACACGTACAACAGTGATAATCCAAGTACATATAATGATAGAAAAGTATATTAGGATCAGATGGATCAATTTTCACAGCTTGCAGAATATCTTTCCCATCTACCTTCCACCTATCGCAGTACTAACCGTGAAAAAGGTGGTTAAAAAAAACATCACAGCACTACCCCATCACAGTACTACCCAGGTACCAAATACTGTCCACTAAAGGAAATTCCTCCACTTTACAAGCAATATGGCATCACACAACCTTTAAATGTATTAAGGCATCTCCTGTGCTCCAGGACACTTTACCGGTGAGAAAATCTGCAACTGTCATAATTCCATCTGACGGAATCTAGTAGTGCCTTAATTCCACCTGAAATACAGTCTCAAATCACTGAAAATACTCTAAAACTAAGTAGATAGGTGGTTTGGACCCTAGCCGAACCAATCTGGGCTGCTGAGCAGACAGCACACAGTGGATTGTTCAGTAGGCTTGCTGATCTTATCAGTCTGCGGAATGCTTGATAGTGTAGCCTAGGTGAATTGGCAGGACAAAAAAGAGGAATGCGGAGCCAATTCTACCAGCACAATACTTAAGCAACTTTCAACTTGATAGTTTTCAGCATTAATTCAGTCAAAACTGTACTAAGAATCCATCAGTTGTAACTCTACACTAGCACATACAAAGAGCACAACACTACATACCGAAGCAAGTTCCTCAATCATAATAGCACGATTGCCATCTTTCTCAAAAAGTTCATAAGCACAACGAGCATGCTGCTCCCATCTATCCAAACTTTCAAGCTGATGTACGCTTAATGCAGCTGCAGAGAACTCATCAAAGTCCATTCTTCTGTATTGTAGAGCACTGAGCTGGTATACCAATATAAATTAATGAAATATTCAAAATGAAAACTTAAAACCTGAGAACAACAAGGATCTGAACGTACTGCAAGGACGAAATCTTGAACTCGTGATTCCTTCATCGCATCAGTTGCATTTTTGGTTAATACCTGATGAAAATAGAAATAAACTTTAAAAAATTAGAAGCTCTTCCAACCTCTAATCTTCTCATTTCCTTATTTACTTCTCTAGAGATGTAAGAAGTATTGGAGCATTTTTTTTTTATATCAGAGTACATTTCATAACTAACCATCTTGATATTTTCAAGAGTTATGCACCCATTTTTGTTAGGCTCCAATAGGGAAAATTGTCCCCTTAGATAAAATAGTTCATCCACGGTCAGTGTCTTTGACAGAGCCTGAAACATTCACAAGGGTACATCATTATTTACAGCTTGGGTCCATCAATCAAACTAAAAGGTACCAATAAAGCTTCTCTAATTACAGCCTAAAGTTGTATGTTAGCTGACTACAAGGAGACAATCAGATAAAATCAATATAAAAACATCAAGCAATACATTTTTTTCTTGAATGAAACAAGGCAAGTGAAGTCACTTCAAATTGAGGCATTCAAGCAAAATAGACAAACGATACCAAGATGTTTGCCAGGGCAGGATCATTTTAAGCCTACCTTTAAAGCAGCCTTACGCAGAGAAGACGAACGGAGATAGGCTTTCATCAGCTGGAATATAAGAATATCTAGTGGAACTTTGACATCATTGTAATTTCTAATCCATGGATGGCCTGCAAAAAGGAAGTACTTAATTATTTGGAGATACAGCATAATAGCTAAATAAGGACAACAGAATTACATTTCAAATTGTAGGGTCAATTGACACCATAAAAACTCAAAATACACCACTACAAAATATAGAATAATTAAACAAAAAAATATTTCAAATCTAGTTTAGAGAAGTTAACATTTCTGACTTCAAGTAATTTTACAAAAAGTGGTTGACACCACATAAGAATGGACTATTCTTCGAGTTTCACCACAGATTGTTCATTCTTTTCATTTTAACCCCTTTTTGTTTCTGATTCTCTGTTGTGAGAAACACCATCAGTTATTTCAGCCAACAGTTATATAATGCAAATGTTGATTCTTGAATAGAGATGTGTCTTAGGTGCTGCAGATGAATAAATTATACCATATAAATTATATGGCAGACTTCTAAATTCAATTATCAATTAGAACTTAAAATACATTTTCTGATTTAGTAATTTATTTAGAAATTTCTTTGTAAACTGGGATAAATTATCCTAGCATCTGTACAACAGAACAATTATTAGAATGATGCAATCAACAGAACGAGGTTGATCCAATCAACTAAAACAATCTTATTAGATTAACCCAGCCAAGTCAGTCATTTGAACCAGATTGACCTGATCATTTCAATCAATCAAAAGAGATCCAGACAAGTCCTGATTGATCATGTTTTTATAAAACCAAGGCTTTTAACACTTTGTAAATATTATTAATACTATATTACTCACTACCCCAAACTTAAAAAAATATCTAGCTCTGTGAATGGATTGGCAAAACCAGATGACTAGAAAGACACCCACATAAAGCTTGTGCTGCAGTCATTCTTCTTCGTGGATCCTTACTCAACAAACGCTTAACAAAATCTTTGGCTTCAGGAGGCAGAGAGGGCCAAGGTGGCTCAGTGAAACTTGGATCAGCTTTTAGGACTGCCCTAAAGATACCAGACTCTGTTCTAGCCCAAAATGGGCGACTGCCACAGAGGAGTATATATGCAATTACACCAATACTCCACACGTCAGCTTCTGTACTGTATGATCTATGCAGAACTTCAGGTGCAACATAATATGCACTACCTACAATGTCATTCAGCCTCTCTTCTGTAAAATACAAAACAACAAGGTTCAGACACAGTTCAGATGTAAAATTTAGATGGACAATAGAGAAAAAAATGTAAAACTGATAGGTACATAACAATTGGAAGTTACACTAACAAAACCAACTAACCTGGCTTTACAAAATCTGATAAGCCAAAATCTATGGCCTTCAGCTGGGAGTTTTCATCCTTGGAAGTAAAAAGGAAATTCTGAAGAAAGAATAAGAAAACAATCTATTAAAAAATCCGCAATCAATCATACATGTCCCAACTAGCTGGGGTCACTTTAAAAGACAAACAAATAATTCAGGACAGTTTAGAGGGATGAAACAGCAGTAACAAGAGATCTAGACAGAATGAAAGGAGAAGAAACAACTGTAATTTGTTCATATAGTAACCCTCCGGACGACAATGATGTCAACACACACTCGAAAGAACAAGTTAATAGAACATAGCCAAAAATTTGGAGGGAAAGGCTATTCCTACCCCACAAATCAGCCTATCAGAGAAGTTCTGGCTGATTACTTATAGATAGAACTTTGCTACCGACTAAATAGTTGGACATCATAAAAAAAAATGATGCTGATGTGAAAGAATAAAATTCAAATTGGATTAACAAAAGATACAACCTTACAAGAAGAATTAATAAATTATAAAGAATTCAACTATTTGACATGTAACTTACCAGATAAGTAAATCTTTTAATGGTTGATGAACTATTTAATCATGTAAGAAACAGACCCTAAATCAAAATTAACTTGCTGACAAGAGAGGATACAGTAACTCATCATCTAGCAGCAGAGAACATCATCCATGGTGTAAAAATCAACAAAACTAAGAAGTAGAGTTTTTAAGATAGGTTAAAACTCTACAACTCTCAGAAGCACCAAAGAAATTCATTGACTATGACATACAGAAACTTCATATTATACAGGAAAAGAAAAAAGTTGAGGAACATGAAAACATTATTACAAGAAAATACTATGCTAAGTAATTAGTAACCAGTAAATATCTATTCCATAACATAAAAAAGATGATTAAATTATAGTGTTCTACATTTACAAGTAACAATAATAAATCAATAGCTAAAAATCACACCCGTAGTAGATTATTTCTCTGATAAAATGTAAACTACCTCTGGCTTAAGATCACGGTGTACCACGCCTTGAAGATGACAAAATGCGACTACACTCAGTATCTGCACCATGACCGCTTTTGCATCATCTTCAGAATATTTCCCACCCCTGCCCAAGGAACCAAGCATATATAAGCAAACGAAGACAGGATCTTGAAGCAAGAAACAAGAACATATGAAATGTCATAAGTACCTTGAAAGGATCCTATCTAGAAGTTCCCCTCCTTCACATAACCTGGAAGATTAAAACAGTTAAACATTTAGCAGAAGATCCTTGATCAGAAAAATGCTTAATGACCACATTTACATCTGAAGATGTCTTTTAAAGTTGGCAGATAAGCAGACAATAGTAACTACAAAGCAAAATATTGCAGCATAAGAACAAAAGAAAGCTATATTGTATAATCCTCCATTTCAATCATACATAGGGTCATGTGTTACAGAGAAGGTACTTAAAGTGATAGATTTATGCGCAAAATAAGAAAGATTCATCGTTTGTGCATCAAGTCCTTAAAAATCTCTTCATGATGGCAGGCATAACACTGAAGCAAGTAAAGGAACAGGAAATCACAATAGCAGCCACAGATGAAGTACAATATTAACCAATAAACTAGTTGTAATATAAACAGGCCAAGTACCTCAATTGGCATTCTCACATGTTTACATGTCTCAGACAATGATCTCATAAGAACAAGAGAAAATTGTTAAGACAGTTTTGTTGATGCTTTGACTGAATGAAATAACAAGAGTGGGACTCTTTTATAGGTAATACAGTAACTTCAAATCCTAAGACTGTAATTCAGACAAGGTTTGCTAGAAATAGTAAATTAAAAAAAACAAATTTTCATAAGTTGAAATTTAGATCATTTGCCAGAACCATTTATTCTTTAAAGTAATGAAAAAAATGCATTTTTCTGCATCAAAATATCGCTAATCTTATTTGACAGAGTTGAAAACTTGATATTAACCAAGTTCATGAAGAATAGGAACCAAAAGTCACACAAAGAAGCATGGATGTTTCAAAATTCTGGCAACACTATATATGTATCAGAGTCACACATAAAAATTGCTAAAATGTGGTGGATTCAATTTAGCAAAGGTTTGAAAAACTAAGATGCTTCCGAGATGCTTCCGAGATGCTTCAGGGATTCCAAGGAGATCATCTTTGAGACTATTTCTTGTGTAAATATCTTTTGATGCATGATCAGAAAATTCTTTATATTCTTTAAATGAAGCATCAAATCGCTCGTACATTTAATGTGCTAAGCAAATTGAATTGGTTAGGGTTGAAATACTGGGGGAAAAGTAAGCCTGCATTTTAAGCCAATAACAGAAATATGACTTTGGTATAAACAAGTATGTGGCACTAATCAAAACTTGTAGATAGAATGGATTAGAATTTATGCTTGCTGCTAGATATTCCATGTTCAATTATCTTCGTCCATTAAAAATTCTTGTTGCCATTTAACTGAAAATAAATTTCAACCAAAAAAGAAAATAATTACAGGATGATTGGCAATTTATAAGGCTTGCGATATGCCAATTCATTCTTTAAGGATTTCATAAAACTTAAAGAGGCCAAGATAAATTCATTATGAAGAACTTGTAGTAAATTTAGGTTAATGAAGAGATGTGCTAACGAGTTCATTTCTTTTCTGCTACAAAATAAAGAAATAAAAGCATTTCAGGAACTTCTGACATGAACAGAGAGAGAGAGAGATCATATATTCAAGAATTAATATATTGAATGAGTATGAATATTAGAAATTTCAAGATTAATCCAAAAACTCACCAGTTCAATTATAATCCATAGCACATTTAATAACAAAAATCTTGGAATAAATACATACCAGTAATAAACAATAACATAATAATAACAACCCTAAGTTGAAAGATCAACATAGCAGAAGCTTACTCCATTATTATGTAAACATTCTCATTGTCTTCATAGGCATCATAAAAATGAACAAGATTGTTATGTCCAGCTAAGGCTCTCAAAATCTTCACCTCCCTTCGGACATCTTCAATAGCTATGGCAGTAGTCATCTGTCAAGTTAGTGAGGGCAAGAGAATGATTCTCCATGAAAGGATCAATCGTGACAAATAAAACTATTTGTGTGGAAACAGGCAAACAATCCGCCAGAATCAGATTTATAAGCAAGAATGCACGAAAGAGAAGGTTGCAGTAAAAAATAACAGATATAATAGTCCTGTGTTTCAGAATGAAACAAATGAAGGCAAATGAAGTAATGGTACATCTTCCTTTCATCAAATATCAAGACCTTTTTTTTTAAAGTATCCAAACTAGGATAAATGGCACTGGTGATGCATCTTGTTACTAGAAATTATCCTGAACTCCACATTACAGTATTCACTATTTAATTATAACAAGGTAAATTTGGACATTGTTTAAGAAAGCAAGCAAACTAAAAAAGGTCAATTGTCCAGTATATTAGAAAGGTGCATTTAACACTGTGATAAGGTCCCCTAGTGTGCGGCATCAGTAAATGTATAGCTGAAGTTGCCAATTTGCCAATGCAATGTCCTATTAAGAACCCAACTGTACAAGTGTGGAATACACGTCAAGGGAGTTGAAGGAACAGAGAAATGATACAATGAATTTCTTGGTAAGTGCTAATTTGCCCATACATTGTCAAATTAAAACCCCAGCCTTACTAGTGTGTAATACACAAAGAGAGTTGAAGGACCAGTTAATGGGCAATGAACTTATAAAAATAGGTTGATTTTCCCAAGGTGATATTTGATATAATTAATTCAAGCAGAATCACGCTGATTTGGTAATGAGTTTCAGATACTGCATTTAAGGTTGATGCTCATATGATATCAAATTACCACGGAAATGGGGTGATTCAATCACTTTTAAGGTGATGATTTGCATATGATAGAATAGCGTTAGTGGTTTAGGGTAAACAGAGATAGAGTCACCATCAAGTTGACTGTATTATTTTAGGAATGATTGTGATGATTGACTGTATTTGTGTCAATAATTTAAAAAGAAGGCACAAGTTTATCACCATCAAGTTGTAGAGTAGTTCAAATACCCTAGTTAATGGTGATCCAGTCACCATGATGATTTAGAATCAACATTTAAGTGTTGACATGAAACAGTCATCCAATCTATGTATGCAAAAAATCATGGTGCATTTGGCTTCAATCACCTATACCAACTGCTTTCTGCAGCAAACCTCTAGTGTACCATCATACTAAAACTTAACCTTCCTGCATCTTGATCAAGCAGAGGATGAGGAAATCCAATAATTTTCTTAGTCCAATAGTAAGAAGAATCCCAACCTCATGCAACCAAGCCCCGTGCCATCCCAATGCAAGTATTTAATGGTCAGGTTAATGTTATCAACCCTAGTAAAAGCCTAAATAAGGAAGTTTGAACTCTTTAGCTCCCAGGAGTCTATTCTTCAAAATTCTGAAATTTTAAAATCAACTATATTCAATGTTAATGTGCTAAAGATAAAAGATTGAAACCCCCACTAGTATTTCTAGACCCAAAATAAATAAATAAATAAAATCTAGCAATTTGTGAAACAAAGAATTACGAAACTGCTGATCCAGCATTATGAAATAAGAGAACAATACTCTTGCTTCAGCGACATAATACATTTATGTAGGAGGGAAAAAACGATGGTAGGACTCATTAAACAAAACAACTACCCAGAAAGAGTTTAAAAAGCAAAGTAGTGCAGATCTTGCAGAAATGAGAGATTTTGATATACCTTAGCCTTCGGGATGACCTTGACCGCCACCTGCTGCTCTTTGTTATCGCCCTTCTTAGATTTGGCAGTGCAAGTGTACCCGAAATGCCCACGCCCAACCTCCTCCCCGATCTCGTATTTGCTCGCTAGTCCCTTCGAGAACCCAAAGCTCTTATCAAGCCCGGCAACAGCACGCCCCTCCTCCCCCTCGTCCTCCGGGATGGCCGCCTCGTTTGGTTTCACCGACCCGTGTCGCCGGGCAAGCAGAGCCCGAATGTGCTTCGCCGGCGATGGAGGCGGGAAAGGCCGCTTGAAAAGCCTCCTCGGTGTAGCCGTCGCTGACCCGCCACCTTCAGAGGCGACGGAGGGGGATTTCTTTGAAAACAGACTGTGCGCCGGGCTGGGACTGTAGAAGGGAAAGAAAGGCGAAGCCCAGGGCTTAGCTGCTCTCTCCTCCACAACCTTCTCTCCAGCTTCCGGTGCGGCGCCATTCTCCTTCGTTGCGACCTCCTCTTTCTCTTCTGCAAGCGGAGATGAGGCAGGCGCGTCCGCCGCCGGCAACGCAGGCTTCCCGTAGCAGACGCCCATCTTTTGCCTCAACCTAACGTCGCAGATCCTGGGGAAGACAGGCAGCACATCGATCTCGCAACCCTAGATCGCCATTACCATCGTCTCTCTGTCTCTCTCTCTCTCTCTCCAGCAGGTCAGGAGTAAAGGTGCGAGGGGGGTTTACAGATAACAGTAATTGTTTCTCTAAGGGTATAATGGGAAAG
>JBBPFQ010991731.1:0-10890 GCA_037974815.1 Kaempferia elegans | reverse complement strand
GATGAAGATATGTGAGCCCACGTGGCTACCTCATGATCTAATGTGGAGTTCATGCCTCCTAGGAGAAGGTATAAAAGAAAGCTTGCTTGGACGGGTGCAAGTACGTGCACATTCCAAAGACCAGACAGTTACTCTCTAAGTTTTCCATCCAACCAGCGCATTTTATTAACTTGAGCTTTGGAGTGGTCATGCTAAATCCGCATTGGCGCCCAATCTAACCTCTTGCTGAGTGTTTTTAGAGCTCTCATGTGTTTTGTTTTGCCATCAGACCATGAGGATTCCTCTCTGCGATAGTTGCTCTCTGCCTCTCTAGTGACTCACCCGATTGTTAGTACACTTTGGGAGCTAGAGGGTGGTGATTAGCTTCAATTGCTTAGTTGAGTAGATTTGTTGCAGTGAAAAACTCGAAGCAATGCTAACACTCAAATGTATTTGGTATCTACCTTCTTGATGTCACTACTCAAAAAATCCACATAGTGCACACACTCCACTATGCAAAACACTTCTGAAAAATAATCCAAAGGTGGAGAAATCTTGTACAACCTCATAGCAAGAAAATACAACTAGAACAAGAAAATGAATACACAAATATAATGAGAACCTTGCATGCTTCTTCTTACTTGGAAACACCTC
Organism: Kaempferia elegans; assembly: GCA_037974815.1. Taxonomy (NCBI): domain Eukaryota; kingdom Viridiplantae; phylum Streptophyta; class Magnoliopsida; order Zingiberales; family Zingiberaceae; genus Kaempferia; species Kaempferia elegans. Next base: position 10,257 of record JBBPFQ010991731.1, on the reverse strand, counting down.
TTGTAAACTCGGAAGTGCAGCAACACTTCACCCTGAATCGTCCAAGAATTGCACGGAGGAAGTGTGGAGAAGAAGATGATTTGAAATCCCTCGACGAACGCCTTTTTATCAGCAAATTAGGGCTCCCAATCAATTAACCTTATTCCCAATCGATTGTCAGGTCAAATCCGATCAAATCCAGCTTTTCAAACCCCGCAACGAATCTTTTTTGCTCCTTCTAATCAATTAACTGGCTTCAATCGATCACTTGATCGACTCAAAAGCTCTATGTTTACTCGTGACTAAGCCTTAATCGATTAGCCCAATCGATTAAGCCCTCGCGACGACCTCGATTGATTGGGATTTTTCCCAATCAATTCAACACATTACAATGAACTATACTTCGTGAAAAATTTGCTTCCAGTCGATTCTGGGCCCAATTGATTCACCAATCGATTTTGGGCCTTTCTGTGGTCTTGCGAGATCTCTCCCAATAGATCACCTAATCGATTGGCTTAGGGTCAATCGATTGCCCAACCCTAACTTGTCTTACCTAATTCTAGAGTGCATCCTGTGCCAAACTTCTCGTTGAACTTGGGTCGACGAATAAACCAGACTTGACTTAGGTCGAACCAAACCCATACTAAATGGTCAATCAGTTAATCGGTTTGGTCGACCAGTTCCAGTTTAGTCAACCAATAAAGGTCAAATCCAACTCTATAAAGGGAGACAAAAGCTCTATGCTCAAGATCATCAATCTACATTCTATTCTTCATCTCTATGTTCAAAAAAGATCTCAAAGCTCTACTCATGTAATTAGAGAAGTGTCAGGAGGAGTGTGTGACCACTACAAGAAAATTAATTTTCTGCAGCATGCTATTGACAGCACACATTAAAAGCACGCCGTTAATAATATTATTAACGACATGCATAATGATGTGCGCTGTTAATAACATAAACTTGGTGAAAAAAGAGAGGCATTAACGGCGCACATTAAAAGCACGCCATTAATATTACTATTAACGGCATGCATATAATGCGCGCTGTGAATAATAAATAACAACAACGACATGCATAAAATTAGCACGCTGTTAATATATTTATTTATTATTAACCGCGTGTATCACACGCTGCAAATGAAACTATTAGAATTATTATTTTTATTTTTCGTTTTTCTTTTATTTCCTTCGATCGGTCTTTAATTTTTTCCCAAACCCTCGCGCCGCTGCTCTCCTCCTCACGCTTCGACTCTCCGCCCTCCTCATGGCTCGAGTCTCCGCCTCCTCCTCGCCGCTCGGCTCTCCTCCTCCTCGCCGCCTCTCTCCACCCTCCTCGCCGCTTGACTCTCCGCCTCCTCCTCACCGCTCAACTCTTCACCTCCTCACCGTCTCGACTTTCCGTCATCTTTGCTGCCTCCTCATCACTAATACCGCCTCGACTTTCCGCCATCTTCACTGCCTCCTCTTCATCGACGCCACCTCTCTTTGTTAGTCTGAAATGGTAAGCGGCCTTCCTTCAATCATCTCTACTCCTCACCGACGCTTCCAGTAGCTTGATACTACTGCTGTGGGAAAAAGTTGTATTTTTTTCCTTTACAAATTTCTACCAGCCAAACTATATTTGTTCAGGCTAGTTGATTATGTAAAACTCATGTTTTGGTGCTCAATGGAAACCCTAAAAGGGCAACGCTATGCATTTTTTAGTTCTTTAATGTTCTCAGCCCATGGATCGTCAAGGTCAATAATGCTATCTACTCTGTACATGAGTACATCATTGCTGCTGATTTTAGAATGTTCAGAAATTTGATGGAATCTGGAGAATCTTGCAATGATCATATTGCTCTTCTTAAAGCATTTTAAGCATGGAAGGATGCAAAACATTGTGGTAGACAACGTGTTTTCTGTTGGGAGAATTTCTTGTCTCCCATAGCATTGCAAATGATGGAGGATATGAGAAAGTCGTTCTTGGATTTGCTATCTGACATTGGTTTTGTGGACAAAGCTAAAGGTGCCAAGGTTTGGATTCTATCATTTTGTTCTGATTCCAATATGTTTCTCCACTATATTTTAGTGGGAAATTATTTATTAAAGATATCCTGACACTCTCGGTTAGTTTTTCCCTTAGTATTTAGTTGCTTTTAGCTACAACAAAAAAGATTTTTTAGTTTCTCTTTGCTGCCTCCCCTCACTGCCATCACCATGCTTGTTACTGGCATCAGTAAGTTGAAAATGGAGAATATCATCAGTAAAGCAATTGCTAAATGCCGAAGAAAATATCAATACTAGCTTTAGTTCCTTTAATTGACTCATAGGATCCTTGTTTAATTCTAAACTGTGGGAAAATGTCCTTGAAATGAACAAAAAACACAAATGTCATTCCCTTGCTTTAGTTGTTAGTCTGGTTATGTTTTGGTTAGGAACTTTGTGAAAATGTTCTTGAATATAAAATGATCTTAATTTGATGACTAAATAATATGTTCTAAATGTCTTATAAATGTAAATTGAATTTATAACATATTTATTTTTTAAAAGAGAAACTAAGTTGACAGTTGATACAAACAAGAGTGTTTAAGTAATGGTACTCAAAACAAATGGCAAGAGCGACTATGATATTTGTACTGCATGTAGTTTAAAGTTTGAGAATGTGAATTGATCACCATGACATCTGATTAGTAAGAGACAATTGGTAACATAGTCATTTGATTGTATCTTGAGATGATTGAGGTAGTAAGGCAAAGAGATGATACATACAACATACCCTTATGTGAGTAATGTGCAAAAATCAAATAATTGTCTGTTAATTCTGAAAGTTGGATACAACATAAAAATTGTTTTATCAGAAAATGAGAGATACAAGTGAAGTTTTAATTGGTACTCCAATCAGGATGCACATACGGAATATGTCAGTAATCAATTCTGCAGATATAAACAAAATTATATTTAATTAGGTTGCTAACTAACCTACACAAAAGAGGGGTGTTTTGGTATCCTTAAAACCACGAAAGACACCTTGCACTGCTAGAGCAACCACAACAGCAGGAGCACCTAGAGCTCTTAAAGAAAGAAATATCTGGGATGGTTGACGCATAGGTGAAGCCTGTTGATGAAATGAACTTAACAAGGCATTAAGACAACGATGAACATAAAAGACTAGCTGAATTTGAGACACAAGCTCTTGTACAGCCAATTGTGATGGCAGAAAAATAAAGCAAAAAAAAAAATGTATGAACTTACAGGTGATATTCCCATCAAGTTGAGAAATAAGGTAGCCCCAAAGAATAAAGCAAGAGCTTCGATTATACCAATTGCTGCAGCTAAAAGTAAGGCACTAGAGACAGAGGGCAGTCTCAATTTCTCTGCCTTAGCAAAAGAAACATGTCTATCCATTAACTTATCATATTCCAAATCATTCCCTACCAAGCCACCAAAGCTAGGTCAGCTATGAGAAGAAATCTTTGCAGATATCAAAGACAAATACTATTGTTCTTTTTCATATAATATACAAAATGAATTGCTTACTAGTTGTTTTTGAGATGTCTTCAGCTACAAATGAAGTAGTAATGCTCAAGAGCGGTATATTAAAAAGTTTTGATATGATGTTGAAAATTGACATTGATACTCCAGCAGAAGCCAACTCCACAGGACCTACAACAATTTTTTCAGGAAAGAAAATTGTCACCAATTTGAACATGTAAATCAGAACAGATGCAGCATAAAAAGGTCACCGATACTTGTCACAGACTAGTTGAGAACAAGATATTCATAAGCATGGTTATAATCAAAGAAAAAGAAATATAAGCTATACGAGTACTTTAAAGGGTGCTGGAAAGTGGATTAGCCAGCCATATTAACCAATTAATGTACCTGCCATCCAACAAGCATTACCACAAAGTAGTTCAAGGGAAGCTAAAAAAGTTTGGATACTGTCCAAAAATTTCTGTTCAAAACATATGGGAAGTTCGAGACAGGATAAACTGTATTGACATTGCAAAAAAAGAAAAAAAAAAAAAAAAAGGTGGGATTCCAAGCTTTTTAAAAAAGAGAAAAATCCTAAGGTTTTAATTAGAGTAATGAAGTTAAATTAATGGTAAAAAAATAAGAATCTGGGACAAGTATTATGACTTTCGGAAGAGCAAATTTCTTAAACTAGCAATGTAAAGCTATATCAACCTCTACGTACAAATACAACTGATCCTTAACGACTAGCTATATCCAGTCACTACTTCAAATGCAAATTATACTGCATAGATGATTAAGATAGTATTTCTAACAGATTGGATAGTGCAAAATCAAGGTCATATTTAATGTAGTATCATTGATAAAAAAGCAATGAGTATCTCATTACTTTGCTTTATATGGGAAAAATCTAATGTAAGTGGGCGAAACCCCAGTTTTTGTTGCCATGAACCATACACTTGTCAGCATAACCAGTGATCATGAATAACCATGCTTGTCCGTTACAAGCACAAAGCCACATACCCTTCTGCAAAGTCAGAACTGCATGATCCCTTGTCATGTGCCTATCAACTAGACGGTCACACACCTATCATTCCTCAGGGAGAACCATGCCTTTTGCATGGAAGATTCTCTTGGGTATGCCCATCATAAGGATCCATCTTGAAGGAAATGAGTGTGTCTAACAGTCCATTTCATCGCTGCCGTCATAAAGCAAGGTTAAAATTTTCAATTTCAATAAAATTCAGGAACATGTCCATCTTGATGTCCAATCGTACTTCCAATCAGAAAAGGCTAAACCATGTTGAGCTAGTTTTGGATCTAAATGAATGAATTTAGGATTAAATTTGGGCCTAATTGGCTTCAACTAAAACCTAATTAGATCCCTAATTTGTGGAAATAGGATTATGTAAGTTCAATCTATTGTAGCAATAGATTGAGCTCATGAGGTGAATGGGAGAATCAAATTGAATTATTGGAGTGGGTTACTATATAGTATCAATATATAATATACCTTTTAACAAATACATATTAGACAAGGGATTCTTGCTTTCCAGCCCACTCTCCTTTGCATGATCACTGATCTTTCTCACTAAATGCCTCAACTGCCACTCATTAGTACATTGACAACCCTTATCCAAGACTCCCACTTCAGCAAAAGAAAATGGTACGAGAAGATAGCAGCCAGCAGGTTCTCTTATATCTAGGAAAGAATCTTCTGGAAATCATTAAGCTCCTGGAAGGAAGCTTGTGTTAACCTGCATGGCAGTGCTCTTCGCTGAACCCTCCTGTTGGAAAAATTTACACAGCTCTCTACAGTGAGAACGGTGGAAAAGATAACAGCTTAAACTTGGAGTGATCACTTTCTAGAGCCTCTATCATCCTCCTTGCAACATCTAGTGTGGTCCTAATTGATGATCTGGAAATCACAAACAGGGTAATTGTGAATCAATGGGCTGAATCACCATGGGGGAGTAATTTATTGCTGATGATCTAATTTTTTATTAGCTCCTCTGCCTCTACAAAATGTCAGCACCCAACCTTATGCAATAATGTATTCCCAATTACACCTGCCTATTGAGGATAACAAGGCGAGTTTAGACGACACATTTGCTAGATTGAGCCATGGCGGCACAAATCCGGTGAACTTGACTCCTACACCAAATGCATTTCAGGTGATAACACAGTTGTATTTAACCAATTTTCAGGACAAAAAGACAATGATGAAAAATGTTAGTCAAACTATGATTTTGACATGGTTTTTGTGGCACAAGTACAAACAAAAACTTTCACGTTGTTCAAACTTCAAATCACAACTCCATATGGAATCTATCCAGGAGGTTTTGTGTGCTGTTTAAACATTAGGACTAGGACCTCAGGGACCATCAGTTATTCACATTTGGCTACTAACTGCTCATATTGCTATCAGTGTGCTGCAATTAACACGGCTAATTTCTGTTTCATTCGCCCATTATGAAGTAGGATCTGGCCTCGATTGCTTCCCTCACAGTCAATAAATCAATAAAACAGTGCTGATAAATAAAAATATTGCCGATTGATAAATGTTGGGCAATCACAGGATTCTTAATTTCTAGGATCAAAGAAGAGCACCCAACCACAAAAGTAATGAACTGAATTAATTGAATATAGAAAGGATGTTAGGATTAAAGATTTTTATTTGAGATAATGAAAGAGTTAGAATAAAAAGAGAAACACCAAACTACTTTATTAAGATTTTCTGCAAATCCATGCTCTAAAACAAACCAATGTCACAAAGATGGAATACCTAATCTACCAATATATGCTGTCTCCATCAATTGTGCCAATGGATCAATAGCCTGGCCAACAATAGCTGGTAAAGCAAGGCGTACAAGCTCACTTCTGACACTACTAGGATAGGATCCATTGTTAGGATCTCCAATTGACTTGCTGGAAGAAAAAAATCAATCAGTTATCAGAGATGGCTCCAATAAAGGCATAAAATAATGGGACAAAGCAACTTCAAAATCAGTGTAGGACATCAAGAGCATTACTTTCTGTATGCATTCATCATCGAAGCAAATGTGGAAGTTATCATTCATATGATAAAAATACCAAAAAAGAAATGGCATTATTTCTTTACAAAATGATAACAGAACTAAACCAAAAGTTAAGATGAATCAATAAAAATACATGTTGTCATAATGCAATCATGACTGTGAATGCTGGTTTTATCCAAGATTTAAATCTCAAGCCGCGTCTTCATTTTATCCAAAATTTAAATCTCAAGCTATAGTAGAGTTTCAATTTCTGACTTGGAAAGATACATTTAAAATAGCGCATTGACACACTTTTGGCACCATATCGATACATTACCTAAGACGGCCTCAACACCATATCGATGTAGTCTTGGCACCATATTGATGCGATCTAAGTACCGTATTGATGCAATCTTGGCACCATATTGAAAGATCTCAACACCGTATCGTATCGATACATTCACGACACTGTATCAATATGGTCTCAACATTCGATGTCATAACAATACCATATGGCATTTGTCATGTCGAGACGGACCCGACACCGTGGAGAGATGGTCTCAGCACCGTGGCGAGGTCCTAGCACCGTATCAAGATCGTGACATCGTACCGATATGCTCATAACATTGTAGCGATACATTCATGACATCATATCAATATAGTCTCTAAAGTGTATCGATACGTTCATGGCACCATATTGATACGGTCTCAGCATAGTATTGGTACATTCACGACACTATTGATACAGTCTTAGGGCACCTTAGCAACGATCCGGGCACCATAACGATAGAGTAATTAATACAATACCAAAACCATATTGATACAATTTAGGTATCATATAGTGGTAGTATGGTTTTGATGCTCATATTTAATTATAATTATATAAGTAATATAACTAATTTATAATAAAATCTATTCTTTGTAAAGTTATATAACTAATTTCATGGTTTGAAATCTTGTATAGTGTCAAGCGAAAGTTAAAACATATTGTTCTGATACATTATCGAAACTTGAAACTACACATCAAGACAATGTCTCCTTTATGTTAATCATGTCAACACTCGATACCCCCCTTGTCATGCCAAAATTGGGTTAATGTTCTTTTTTTTTCTGTAGTTTGTCTCCATATATTGAGTTCCAGTCAAAGATCGAATCACCGACGCAACTCAAAATTTCGAGCCTTACTAATTTATATTATTCTAACTTATATGATTAGGGCATCAAGGAAACCCCTAATTAATCATGCAAATGCATGACAGTGAAATCTCGCACGCATCGTGCATTGTTGTTTCTCAAGTTCTCTTGCTCCTTCCCATTGCACTTCGTGCTCTTCGACCCTAGACATTATCTCCCTTGTTTGCATAGTCTCTCAGTCTCTCTTGACGTCATGAAAATTGGAACATGAAGAAGAAATCTCCCTGACATTGCAAACCTCTCATACGACCTCACCAAAGCCACAAAACCCCTCAACTGACCTTTTGCAATTGTTTTAAGTCATAGTATCAAAGATGTTTCGTGTGCCATTTGATGGGCAAAATGGTAAATTCTGTCGGTATCAACCGGTATTGGTTGACATTTAAACATTGGTTTCATCTTGCAGTGCAGACATTAAAAATAAATAGATAAAGGTGTTGGCCGACAAGAGAATCGGAATAACTAATAAAAGAATAATTGCGTCAATCCTACAATAAATTATGTACTAAGTTACAGCCTACACATCAAAGAAAAATGATAGTGATATGATTAACAATCCTGAAACATACTAGTTATCATAAGCAATTGGGTGTTGCTCTCTCAAAGTCACAACAAACAACAAACAGTACAAATGCCAGATTCTCGTCAAACTAGAGAAATAGTATATAGAAATTCGGTATGATGCATAATGTATGTATATCTGTTGAATGCCAAGAGCAACAGAATAGATTGAAAAATGAAAATTAGGAAAAAGTTTCAAATAAATAACTGTCAACTTCCTGTCAAATAGGCTGAAAAGGGAAACATTTGTTTATCTGAGATGTGATGTTGCAGTATTCCTAAGATGCACAAGTCATAACCAAACTATGCAACAAATCATTTGTCGAAGCACATTAAAACTATGAAAAAGGTTAAGATTGCCGTGTAATATTTGCCAGAAGAATGTTGCACGATACAAGCATATTCAGAAGTTTATGGTGTAATGCAGCAATAGTTTGATTTCTGGCTTTAGCAATAAAAAGTTAAAATGGATATACAAACATAAAACTCATAAAGCATATTTATTATATGGTATATATAAACATAAATGGATATCAATTTCATCAACCCTACCAATTCGATCCTGCCGATACTATTCAATCTTGACTCCGATATTGATTTTAACAACTATTTCCATGCCCTTAGTACCATTGGAAGAAGCCTAAAAGTTACCAAATTAGCATGTCCCTAGTACCCATGTTATCTCATAGGCAGCATAAAAATTAAAAGCTTATAAATCTTACACCAATCTAAGACACCAAAAGTTTGAATCATCTTTTCAGTTTTGAGCGAAATTATTCTGTTTCACCAAACTTTTTGTCCATAGAACAAAACAAATGAAAATATTTCAGATAATAAATTTACATAGAAATAAAAGGAACCTTCAACTTCAGATCTTAGAGTTCATAAAGACAAAGCCTTTGGATTTGGATTTTTGTGAGCAACACCTCAATTCAATCAACATTCAAGAACCAAACTAGATCTGTTAGAAACAGAAGAACCCCAACCAGTTCAATAAATCCCTTAGATGGAGTCTATTGATTTGGCTGGCTACTAGAGGTACCCAATATTTTGCCCTCTATTCAGAAAAATCCTTCTGCAAGTTATCATGGCTTGATGTTATCATAGGAAATGATGGAAGCTTAGAAAGGGTAACACATGAGTGAAAATGTGAAATATTTGCAAAATATTCTTGACAGACAAGCCCTTTCACTTTAAGCAGACTTGTGCTGCACTCTAATTTATCTACAAGTCAGAAGTGCAAATGAACCTCAGATGCAAAGCATTTATCAAACATAGTTGAAAGATTGTGTTAGCTGATTATTTTCCTTTTGTTCATAATATAACCAAGTGAATAAGAGAAATTTATTATGATCACTAGATGTTATTCTATGAAATAGAGGAAACTTGGATGTCATAGGACAATATTAGTGAAAGATTAACAGGATATTCTTGAATAACAATACACTTCTCCTTACCCAATTAACTAGCAATTAATTGATGAACCCTTTTTCATTTCAAGCAGCCTAGGACTACCACTCTTTAATTGCCTACAATGTTAGAAGTGCAATGGAACCTCAGATGAATAATATTTATCCAACATAGCTGTAGAAGATTGAATTGGCTGGGTTTTTTTATTCATAATCTAAGAGACTCATATTAAGTTATTATTCAATGAAATAGGGGGATTGATGAAACATTAACAGAATTATGTGAGAAATAAATACCCTTCCCCCTTCTTATTAGTGACTACAATTTATCATGCCTACAATTTATTGTGAATTTCCCCATTCAAAATAGGTAAAAGTATTATGATAAGAACACTATAGAGCTTACATGAGCCTGTCCTTCATTTGATCTAAAGGTTGCTCAATCTTCCGAGTGAAAATTTTAGGTGTTCCGTTTCCATTCAGGCTATCAGATGAAGAAGACTGGCATTGGACAAAAGGGTAAACTCTTCTTCTACATTCGGTCACCAAAGGCATCAACTTAGCTCGGCCGAGGACCGACGAAGAATCATTTATACTGTTAATCCAAACAGTGTGGCGATTTGCTATCCTGAGAGCACGAGT
>JBBPFQ010991623.1:0-10893 GCA_037974815.1 Kaempferia elegans | reverse complement strand
AGCTAGGTATTATTGAAAAATTTTCTCATTAATTAATTATAGATCTAGAGTTTAAGACTCATCTGCAGCGTATTATTAAAAAAAAAATTTCATTACAATCCAGGATCTAAAGTTCGAGACTCAGGTGCGGCGTATTATTAAAATTTTTTTTCATTAATAGGTATTGCACTACTATAATCTCTTTAGTCCCACATCTTAAAATTAATAGCACCGCAAGTAGAGAAATTTCTATAAATACCTTAGGTCGGTGATATTAAAAAGGACACATTCCTCGGCCTTTTAGCTAAGATCAAGTGTAGTACATGTTCTTATCAGTATAATATCTGATATAAAAAATTAAATTAATTTTTTTTATGATGCAGAGTCTGTTACTACTATGGGCTCGGCGCATCATTATCAAGTCTAATTTATTATATTCATGTATTTATTGCACATGCAACGTGTGTGCGCGATGACTAGTGTTAAAAATAAATTTCCCACTTTCATTAAAAAAATTATATTAAAAAAAAATAAACAATTTTCTCATTGATTTTATGTCCTAACTGGTACCATAGGTATTAGAATTAATTTCTAACTAATACAAGATATCTAATAGGATGTTTGAGCTCTCTCATGTAAAAAGTCATTGCGTTAAGACAAATATCCTTTATGTTTTATCCCCTTGTACAGAGTGTGGGATTCTCTTGGAAGGACTGCTACGGTGATTATTTCATCTTTGCTCTGATAGTCAATTAGTAGAGTCCCGGACATGATGAATAGAATCGTCAATTTGGGTTGGATTCATCGAGTTAACCTGCTCCGTTAAATAATTTAAACGGATTGAGTTAGAATTTTAACAACTCAAGTCCGCTACAAGCGAACCAACTTAGGCCCGCGACTCACTTGGGTTAGCCCGTGAAGGATTTAGGTTGATCTACGGATTGAGAACACATGTAAGTCAAGTTTTATATCAATTTATTATGTTTCTTTATTATAATTTAAAAAAAAAAATATTTTTCATTAAAATAAATATTAAAGTATTATATATATTATTAAAAGAATCACTTATAAACCCTAGCACGTGGATCAATCAATTCTCAGCACACTATGTCATCTTCTTTTACTAACATACGAAGTCTCCAACACTTCTTTCTATTTCTTCTTTCTCCGGTGCACAAATTCTCTGACTCGACTAGAATTTATTTTTTTCTATATAATTTCTTTCTATATCCTTATTTTCTAACCGCAGTTGAAAAAAAAAAAATTTAATAATATCTTTTTAGTATTATACCCTTTTTGATAATTTTGTTAATAAAAATATCTTATAATACCAAACACATTAATATCTTTGAATTATTTAAAATAAGTTTATCCAAACAGTTTAATAATTTATTTTTAAAATAATATTTATCATCTTATAAGTTTCTAAAACAACTTATGAATTGTACGAACTTATAAGCTATTTTTAATAAGTTTAGTAAAAACACACTGTATCCTAACATGATATAATATGAATACCTAGGGAGAGATCGGAGGGGAGAAGGAAGAGATCCCTGGGGAAAAATCTACAGGAAAAGTTCGACCAGGAATATTGTCGCGCGGAGAGCCGCCTCCACCCGCAATCCCCGCCGGTCATATCCTGTCACGTGACCGTCACGTGCGCCGGCCCTGATCCTCCCACTTCGTGATTAATTAAATTAATAACCCTCGAAAATCGTCATCGAGCTCGGCATTACTCCGTGTGGGATCGGGATTAGCGCCTAATCATCGTCCTCCGCGATTGTTACTGAGTCAACGCCGTACCGCACGTGATCCGCTTCTTCCACGGCCGCCTGACTACGTGGAGCCGTCGCGGCGGTACGATCGCTGGCTCCACCGGCCCCACCGCATGGCAAACCCCCACGCGAGGCAGCGCGTCAGTTCGTCTCGTACGGGCGCTGGGTGCTAACGGCGCGCTGACGGCCGTCTGTTAGACGGCGTTCGGCGACGGAAACGAAGGGCGATTAAAAAAGCGAGGGAGGAAAACGAAAGGTAGGCGGGCGAAGGGAGCGGCGCGCCGAGAACTCCTCGCTTTGTTCCTCGCGTCCCGAAGGCGAAAGCGGAGCCGCCTTGTAATCTCTCCTTCCTCTTGCTTTCGCTGATTTTGATGGTCGATTAGTGCTGTTGCTCTCTTTAATGCGCTCGGATTCTGCGATTTCTCCCCTAGGGCTTGTGTAGATTTCTGTCGCATCGATTCTGCTCCGAGTTGTTCATTTCGATCTGGTGGAATATACGGAAATCTGTTGGAATCGATGGAGCTTGAAGGTAAGGCTGTGGATTTATGAGAACTGTAATCGGTTTTTTGTGTGTATTTGTTGGCAAGTTGTTGTAATTTGGCAAATGCACAGAGAATAAAGTAACGCACGATTTCCTTTCGCTTTACGCCGCGGATTCTTCTTTCGAACCCGAAGATCCAAGGTCTGCTTCTCAAGGTATTTTTTTTTTTTAAAGAATTCAAAACTGGAAGACATTGTAGCTCAAATCAAAATCTCTGTCCTTGTTTTCCCTTTTTTATATTTGTTTTTTTGCGACCGAAAGCAAGGTCAGAGCAGGAGCTGATTTGTCTCCCTTTCTTTTTTGCATGATTTTTGTCGTCAGGTTTCTATTTGAAGACACGAGATTTTTTGCAGCCGCTGGATGGGCGAGAGCAAGGGGGAGGGAGAAGCCGGGAGATGGCGGCGGAGAAGGCGGTTACCGGCGGGGCAGACCCCTCCAGCATCAGCCACTCCGGCGACGCCAGTGTGAGGACGGGCGACGCGCAGCTTGACACTACTCCGGTGCGGGCCGCGATGCCTATCAGGTTGGAGGCGAAACCCGAACCCGATTACGGCAGCTGGAGTACCACTACTGGTTATGGTTCCTACGCTGGTGTTCCCTACGGACTGTGGGACGACAAAACTGCCGTTTGCAGAGGTTAATTAATTTCATCAAATCCTCCTCAGTCCATTAATTTCTTCAACAACGAACTGCATATCTTATCTATTAAGCTTTTATTCTGCTTTCAAATTGTTTGTAAAAGTTAGTTTAATAACTTGGCTAAAATTTTGGAAAAATAGTCTATCGACAAGCTTAAATTACACAGCTTTGGTTGCTAAAAACTTGAGAGCTTTAAAACGAACAGATAGAGAAGAATTTAGGATGGAATTGAGTGGTTTGATCATTCATCAGAACTCTACACTACAAGTGATTTTAGTGTTAATAGTTTGGAAGGTGGATATAGCTGTTTCAGTAAGAGGATGAGGATAGTGACAGAGCACAAAGTTTATATTTGATGTAGGAAATGGGCAAGGAAAAAAAAATTTATCAACATCCGGCATATCAGAGATTTATTTCTACCTGATAAAATTGCTCCCATGCACCAGGACCACCTTGTGTCATTTAATAAACAACTAACATTGCTGCTTGAACCTGGTTGTGCATAACTATACTGTTCACCAGTCACATCCAAGGGTTGATCTTCAAGATTTAATAAATCTTTCAAGTATCCATAGACCTTGTTTGCTATCAAAGGTGTTGGTCAGCTTAATCCCTAGATCTAATGTATTCACATTGGAATTTTATCTCGAGATTTGGGATTTCCTTTATGAGGACTTTGTGTGGAGTTGGTATGCATCTTCATTGTGTTTTACAGTGGTACTATGAACCTAGCATATGAAATAAGGTTTATTTGTTCTACTACCCTAACGTGGGGTTGTTCTCATTTACGATTTCAGACCTATCACATTATCCAACAGCTAGATTGACTTTTATCTCAATGTTCTGGCAACTTGGAAGTGAAAGTTTTTCTCGTTCGCAGGAGACTGATCTTGGTTTGACAATGTTTTATCCACCCTTCTACTTTCTCAATTTTCAATGTTTCAGATTGTGTTATTAAGGTAGTTGAGAAAAGAAAGAGATCTTTCTTATGAACTTGCTATGATTCAGATTTTAATGCTTAATCTTTCTTGTTTATGACCCAAGCTAGAATTTTAGCTTTTATAGGTGAAAACGAGCACCAAGTTCTTGCTTGCCTGATTGAATGGTGATGTAGCACCATGATGAATGCGAATCTCACAAGTGTGAGAAACTAGTAGAATTCTTATTAATTGAAAGTAGTACCCTTTACATGAAAAACTAGGCATGCTCATATGACAAAATTAAAAAATAACTTAACAAACTAGGAAATACAATAAGAATTATTAAATGGCTACCAAATCAAAATAGAATTACCAAATTACTATTACTAAACAACTGCAAAATTTCTTAATCTGCATCAAATGGGCACACCAGCGAGCAGTCAAATGTGATAAAATATTCCTACCTCGTTCCACCCTCCAAAAGACCCAAGTCCCCCATGTGCTTATGTTGAAGGCTCTGGATCGACTGATGTGAAGTACCAAAGTTGAGAGATTCTTACTAGTTGATTGAATTGGAGTCCAAGAGTTAGATTTTAGCAATCAAGCTGAGAATTGCCACATTGATAGTCACACATGATGCAAAGTGTTCAGAAAGGGTTATTATGAAGAAATGTTTGGCCATTCCCTCTGTCTATCCATAAATTTCAGAGGTTCCATTTGATGAGTAAGCCAAATTCCATGCTTGCTCATAAACTTTCAAGATACCTTATATCAGGCAAAGCACCAGTTTGAGGAAGGGGACCAAGCGTTTGAGAGGCTGAAGCTTGGACAATCCATAGTCTATATATTCAGTATTGGAGTAGAGGAACCACCACTTCCAGAAATGCTATGTTGTGTGACAACACGCCAATGATGCCAAGACCACCAAACGGAGAAGCTGACAAGCAGTGTCCAAACAAGCAAGATTCCTGATCAAGCTATGCTGTGATCATCTTGCACCCCATATGAGATAACTTCGGAAAGCATCTTTTTCTGTGACATGACAAGTTAGGGAGGGAATGATCGATTGAAATTGTGTAGCAATTGCTGGCTAGCTTGGAGTCTCTAAGATGGCCTAGTCTTTATTGAAGCACACACTGGATGGCAGATCTTACACATATGTCTTGATTTTGATTTTATCTGCATAGTGTTGCTCTAGGATTTTGTTTTCCCCATTCTCTATGTAATAGATTTGGAGGATGGTCATCTCTTTCATTTGATAAATAATAATCTATGTTCTTAATTTGTTGTTGTTCTTCTTCTATCACAGAACAGTGGCCTTCCCCCTTCATTGATGCCGCCCATGGCAATGGAACTGGAGCCATCTCAGCTACAACTACAGCGACAAGTTCACAAAGGTATTCCCCCGCCCTCGCTCTCTCACTCTCTTCAAAAAAAATTTATTATGCGCACAAACAAAGGATTTCTCTTCTAAGACAAGGGGAAATCATTGAGATAGGCGCTTGACTCCAGAAATGAAAGGGACATACAAGAAAGTTGACAACGATGAAGTTTTTGGAAAGAGAGAATGCTCATCCTCCCTTACAGGCATGCCGTTCTCACATCTCTTTCTGTCCTCCTTTGTTTCAATATCTCATCGTAAATTAATCTGTTTTCCCCCGCTTTAATTTGTTTAATTTAAACAGGAGATATGACCATCAAAGTACATGGTAGAGGAAGCAGCGTAAATGAACCAAGGCCAAATACACCACGGTCAAAGCATTCTGCTACAGAACAAAGAAGAAGAACCAAAATTAATGACAGGCAAGTCATTTCTTTGATTAATCACTTTACGAATAGGTTGTCTTAACAAAACCATAACAATGTCAATTTTTTTCCATAATTAGTGCTAATTATTCTTTGACATATCTGTAGATTTCAGATAATGAGACAGATCGTACCCCATAGTGATCAAAAAAGGGATAAAGCATCATTTCTCATGGAGGTATACAATATCATGCTGTGATTGTAACTATCTCCGCTCTTTGTTTTGTGGAATCGTCCAGCCTAAGCAATTTCTTAGCAAATTAAATTTCCTTCAGGTCATTGAATACATTCGCTTCTTGCAAGAGAAGGTACAAAGGTACGAGGCACCGTACTCAACGTGGAATCAGGACGCTGCCAAGTTAATGCCTTGGGTAGAGTCACTGTGATGATATTTTCTATATGTGATATATTTCATTCCTTTCTCACTATGCGATAACTATGTTGATCAAATGTTTATAACAGAAGAGCAGCCAAACCACCGCAAACGGTTTATCCATCCCACCTGAAGTCATAAAAACTGATCCTGATCCTCCACATTTGTTCTCAACTAATTGTATCGATGGTATCGTTCCAGTTACAGTTCGTCCATCAGGCAAGCAGAGTTCTGCCACAACAGGTATCATTGCTGGCATCTCTCACAAAACAGAACTTGCCCCCACTTGTCCAAGTAATCTGGCTTTCACTCAGAATTGGTTGCGACCAAGGCTGTTCAATGTTCCAAAGGAAAATTGCCTCGCTCAACCACAGCGAAAGTTGATTCTAAATCAAGATAGCATGCAGGATCGACCTCCATTGATAAATTCATCTAGACTCACTGATAATATGCACGAAGAGAGGTCCAGAGTTCAGGAGCAACTGATCATCGATGATGGCACAATCAATATATCAAATACCTACTCCCATGGGTGTGTACAAGTTGTCTGATGGTTCTCTTTTTTTATTATTATTTTTATTTTTGTCTTAATGTTCTTATGGACAAAGCCTGGTGATTTTGGCATGGCTTAATCAATAACAGGTTGTTGAATACGCTAGCTCAGGCATTGCAAAGCTCTGGTGTGGATCTGTCTCATGCTGGTATAAGCGTGCAGATTAATCTTGGAAAGCGAGCACTGAGTAGAACCACTGCTACATCCTCAACTTCTACTTTTAAAGGTGAGGTTTCAGCCGCCATAAGCAATTATACCGTTCTACAATTTAAACTTTCAAAAATATTATGGTTCTAAATGCTCTTTTGGTTTTGCTTTAGGATGCAAAAGATTTGATTATAGCGGTGTAGGGAACAACATTGAGCAATCCAAAGCACCCAAGAGGAGTAAGCTAGAAAATTGTTAGTGCTCAATTTATTGCCTCTGATACTGGTACATTGATTCTATCTGGACCTCATGAAGCCTGTTGAGTTGAGTTGAGTATGTGGAGTTATAGTGGAGTGATTCTTGTTGTAAGTTTGAGTATCAATATAAATTTTCCTATAATTGGTGGAAGTGTTGGTTAATTCTGCAAAATGGTCATGCGCTGACTTTGAAGGTCTACGGTTGGTCTCAGCTATTTGTAGAGAGTTGGTCATCACATTTAAGGTTATTTTTCTCGGTCGGAAATCGATCCTGGCTTCATTCTGTAACTCTGATAACCAACTCAACCAAGCATGGGGTGTGGAAGTGTCTATTAGCATGCTCACAACTAGGGGTGAAAATGAATCGAATCTAATAATATTTTTATATTAATATTTAAGTTTGAGTTCGGAAAATATATATTGTATTTGAAGTTTAATTTGAAGCTAAAAATATAAATATTTTGACTAAACTCAATTTAAAATAAAATTTAAACTTAAGTTCAATCGAATGCTTTTAACCTTAATTCAAGCATATTCAAATTATAATTCAAAATAACTTAACCTTAATTCAAGCATATTCGAATTATAATTCGAAATAACTTAAATTATAATTTGATTTGAATTATTTAAATTTTAATTTGAATATATTTAAGTTAAAATTATATATAAATAATTAAAATTCAATTCGAGTTCGACTTGCGAGCGATTCATAAATAATCGAACAAAAATAGTATAAGTTCAAATTCGGATAAAAAAAAAATTCAACAGGTTAGAATTCAACATAAATTTAATAATTTTAAATAGAAATCAAATATTTTTCGAACGAACTCGAAAAAATTTATAAATCAGCTCAATTTGTTTGCACCTCTGCTGGTAAGGACATTTAATATTGGACAGTAGGCAAATATATCCACACTGAAATAACAGGACCTTTCACCAACCTCCACAAAGATGTGGATGCTTCCAGTAAAGCTAAACTATCATGCTGGTTGACCTGTCCATAGTTGTCCACTGTATACTTCTACAACATATACAAAGCTCTCTCATTCAACCTTTGCAAAATATATTAAAACTCATCATCCAACAAACTAATGCAGCCATTAGTGTTCAAGACAAGTGATATATTTCATGACAATTTTCAGAAGTAGAGGGTATTTCCACCAACCTACATTCATACAACATTGTAATCTCTCACTTACAATCTCATGTTATTCACATACAGATTTACATCAATCTTTTCATCCCTCCTCCCTCTATCTCTCTTTTTCTCTGTTCATTTTTGTCTTAACTCTTCTATACATGAATGAAGATTATTTGAATGGTATGGATAAAGCTATTGTATTGCAATGCTTGAAAATACATTTGCTTTCATTTCGGCATCCCTGGAACAGTAGGAAAACTGCCCACCATTCCCATCTGTTGAATAAATAGCTATTTTCTACTTCGACGAGTTTAAATCAATGGAATCCATGGCAAGAATAGCTGTCTAAGAGTATAGTGCCCCTGAAATGGACTCATGAAGTCCATGGTTTATCAGGCTGTGGGAGACACTCTTGGGGATTTGCATAGAAGTAGTCCTCTTCCTTGGGCCTGTCGGGAATTACCACTCTCCGGCTAGGGCTACCCATGCGTTCAGCATGAGTTGCCTTCACTGACGAAGAGAATTCATCCCAACTCAAGGCGCCATTGGTGTACTGATCAATCAGATCGACCAGCAGCTTTCGGTCCAATCGAATTGTCTTCTTGAACCCGAGATACCTGAAAGTATGCTTAATTTAGTTATGCAAGATAATTAAACGAAAAGCGAATAGTAAAGGATTAAGGGCACTCTACCTGCGATGACCTTCAAGAACTTTAGCCATGTTACCATCATATGTAGGAACAAAGATATCGCTCTCTAAAGAAACTAAGTAATCTAATGCAGCCATTTGGGATGAATGATTCTGAAAGTATCGAAGATACGAAGGTCCCAATAGAGTTTCCTTTTTTACCTATTCATATCGGAACAATTAACAGATTGGAATAACTGAATATGGCAGACATAAACAATTGAATTTGAATGTCTGCGGTTAATACCGACCACTTTAGGATAAGCAGCGGAAAGAGCCTGCATTCTCCTTTCTCCACCAAATATTTCTCCAGCTGCGATATGTATTTGAAAATTGCTATCGATACCGAATGCTCTCAGTACCAAAGTGGTCTCTTCCGGTGTTAGAGGGCAGAGACCATCTTTCCTTTTCGTATCAGAGTCGATGACTTTCTCTTTCCACCAGGGATAAGCATATCTAATCGAGAAAGAAAAAGCTAGCTCATCATAATGGATATGTCTCAGTGTAGGCAATAACAAAAACCAGGTGAAAAAAAAAAGAATATCGAAAAAGTTTCATTTTGCACCTCATTCTAGTCAGCTCATCTGCTTCCTCAGGAGTACAACCTTGGGTGCACCCGGAGAATGCCAACATATCCATTTCATACCGCAAATGCAGAACCATAAAAGGGCCTTGCCGCCGCAGAATTTTAATTATTCGTCTGCCCAATTCTTCAATTTGAGGGGTGAATCTAAGTGAGGCATAGTTCACTTTGCAGCGCAATCTCTGTATTTCTAGTGGCAGACCATTATTAGCAAGCCGGGCATCGGTTCTATTCAAATGGACAACCTTGAACTTTTGTATCAAAGGAAGAATCTGGTTTCAATACAAATACGACATCAATTTTACTAACAAGAAGATCATTCACTTGACATGAATCCGTTAGCCTCATAGAGGATTACCAACCTGATTTTCATAATATGAAATATCAGACCAACTAACAGGAGGCATCGAATGCACCAGTCCTCGATCAACCCTTGCTTTTAACCTCGGCGGAAGTTCCTTCAATATCCGAACTTCATCTCTCAATGAAGTTATAAAATGATCGACATCGAATATATCTTGGAATTCACTGACATAATGGGAACTGTGTTTAACACATATAACCTGCAATAACCCCACATCCTTGCAAAGTTAAAACATACCTAGGGTCACTCCAAAAGGAGGTCTTGTCCAACTCTGGCACTATGAGTGTTACATTCAAATGTCTCGCGATAGCAACCATGTCGCAGATCTAGACGAAAAATTTTAAACAATGAGAATCTTTATGAAGCCAGTTTTAGATTAGCAATAACAATACATTGACTAATCTCAATGAAGAACTTACCGCTGCTCTCATTTGATTAAGTCCACCATTGCATGAAACCATCAAGTATCCATTGTTCCTGTAGATTCCTAAAGAAAGGTGCATCCGAAGATCACACTTGTTATCGATCTCTTTCTAAGATGATTGTTAAATACAACAGATATCGATTTCCAGTTAAAATAAAGTTTCATCAGAAACAGCAATCAGAAAATGAAATCAACTTTTATGGATTTATCTACATTACAAACAGCAATAGATGAGCAAGAAGAACTCACTTTTGGGGGGTAGAACAGCTTTGTAGACGATGACCACCGGAGAGGATTCATTAACTGGTGTGAAGCAGGATGGCCACCCTTTCAATAGCCTCGGCCCCCAAATCTCCCCAATTGCCATAAGCTGGAGGACGCAGGTCCAAAGCAACACCGCCGTCGTCAATCGCACCATCCAAAGCTTGATCTTGGGCCTTGACACCATCGAGCTCTTCAGCTTCTGCACCCTCGAAACTCCCACCTCAGACTTCGAACTAATCTGCCTCTCCTCCAAGCAATTAGAACCGGCTGTTCTCTGTAAGCGGCACATCCCTTGAGACCAAAGAGCTCCGCCTTCCATTCATTAGAACAGCTAAATCCGATTCATAGCAAAGCCGGTGTTTTCGCCCAAATCAACTTTCCTCTCGATGCACCTTAACACAGCGAATCAGAAACCGAAACACCGCCGATTCTAACTCAA
>JBBPFQ010991202.1:0-10894 GCA_037974815.1 Kaempferia elegans | reverse complement strand
AGTGATTGCCCATAGTAAACGATCAAGGATCGTGGGCCTTGCAGTAGGAGCCGTTACAGACTCCGAAGCAAGTAAAAAATTCCTGCGTCTTTTGTCTTTCATTTTTGTTTGTTCTTTCGCTGCGTAACTCTAATTGTTTTCGAACGAAATCGATTTGCGATATTCACCCCCCCCCCCTCTATCGCTCTTTCACGATCCAACAGAATGTTGTTCCATCAATTGACTATATTCTACTCACCACAATCCAATTATATTTGAGAAGAACTCTAAACCAAGTAGATGATAAATGTTAAGTTTGAGATTATACTAAAAATTGTGTGTGGGAGGACAAGGAGGGAGTTGTCTTCTCTACAAGCTACAAGTGCCACTAGGACAAACAAAGATAAAAACTCTCAGAAATTTTACTAGTGAGTTCGGAGTTTTTATTGTTCAATGAGTCAACTCTAGTTATAGGAAGAGTTAATTTGTCCATTAACAAAATAAATCTTATCACCTAAGTCGCTCGTTATATGATGAATGAGTGATCCTTGAACCTATAGTCCAAAATTTTATAGGGTTTGTCTTACTAAGAACCGGAGTATGAAGAACTTGGATGAGTTTTCATGAGATAGTAATAGTTGAAATGTGAGGTTGGAATGGTTGATCGACAAAGTAAATCTAAGATTTGTACTTCATGTATGTTTTCCTGTTATAAAAGATCAGTTTCTCCACTAGACAAAACTTAACATTGGCTAATTTTGAACACTCACCCGAATGTTCCTTGGTGAAGGATGTTTGTTTGCATTTGAAATGTGATTGCAGAAGCGTATTCTTCAAAATGTAGGTAATGTATTGACAAAATTTCTTTACCTTTCATCTCCTTTTTTAGGGTAGAAAACAATAGAAAATATGAATTTTTACTGCCTAAGAGCCCTAGTTGTATTATATACCCAAAAGATATTTTTTTTTGTCCTTTCTTCACCGTCTACCCTACCTGGCCTTCTATGTGAAAAGCTCTCATGTCAATATATGCATAATCAGATTGAATCAGAATTCATTTGCGAGACAAGTCTGAAATTTTGTAACTCGAGCTTTTCTGAATAGAAGCAAATCGACACTGGCTGGTGAATTTTTAGGCAAGTTCATCGAATTACAAGTGACTTCTGTCCTGGTTCAAACTAATTCAGGAAACACACATCTCATACAATTCCATAATTCTTTGCAACCATTAAAACTGGTCATAATTCTATTAAATGCAGTAAGCAAACATCAGAAGTAGTATCTACAGGTCATAGCAAGTTCTAGGCATTTTAATAGCTTTGTTGCTAATCAGACTACATGCCTACATCTAATAACCAGTACAATCAGTTCACGACTGATAAGTAGACAAAAATTCTAGTCTAGTAACAACAAAGATGTTTTCATCTACAATCATGAACAAAAACTGAAGATTTAGCTTGTCAGGTCATTAAGTTTATCTCCACGCGCATGAAACAACCAGAGTCCTATTCTTCCATCCAAGATAAAGCACACCATCTCGTTCTTCAAGCCAATAGTGTTTCGAGTAGTTCTGAAATAGTATATTGATGGTTGCATTGACCATAGGACTAAGAGGGCATGGTTTGAACCCAACCATCATAAACCGAGACCTCCATTTCCCATAGAGCTCATGCCTCTCCACTCTTTCCTCTCTCTCACAAGCAATTATGTTAACTATGTCCCTTGCAATGCAATGCTGCTCTACATTGATTCTCTCTTTGTTGTCTCTCGCAACAGTGACATCTACTGACTCGAACATGGCGGTATAGTAGTCCAGGGTCTCGAGAAATCTAGGAAAAAATGGAGCAGTGTTTGTGTTGGATTCTTGTTCAACAAGTGTAACAATCTTCGGAGAGAAGTGCTTAACCATCCTAATAAGCCTGTCCCGGTGATTCCTTGCTCTCACACTCTCATCTGGCATGTGATGCAGCTGAAAAGGAAAGTTCACTGCCATTGCCTCCCCAGGTTGAATGCTGATAATCTCAGGTTCCACATCATAGCCTGAAATAGCAGCACCATGGAATTCAAAAGGAACTTTGCAAGATTCCGCAAGTCGTGACAACCTCTGACCCACCAAATATAAACCACCACCTCGTGCATAAGCAGAATTTGAGTCATCAACTCCTGTAATTCTAACGCACGACGGACCACCAGGCCGTGCTACAAGAGCTTGAATGAGTGTTACCCACTGGCTTCCCTGGGCAATCTGGAAATCAATAATGTGAATCATGTCTTCATCCTTTACAGCCTCAGCAATTGCCCCATTCATAGACAGGAAACCAAATTTGAAGTATGGACAGACCTCGTAAAGAAGGTGCATGTAAGAGAGAAGATCCGAACTAGTGGGTTCTTTACACTTCAAAGATTTGTTAATGGAACTCCCTGAGGAAGCCAATCTAGAAGTAAGACCTTCCAGCAAGTATGCTCCCAATCGTTGCATCGGTTCCCCAGAAACTGAAACCATATGTTTTAGCTCTGAAATTAGCCATTCAACAACAATCAGATCATTCTCTGCAACAACTCTAGCACAGGCTATCAGAAGTTGTTTCAGGTCTCCTCTAGGAATTCCCATCGCCTGTTTCCACTTCTCTGGCTCCATCGATAGATGGCCTAGGTAGGTGTCCTCAAAGATCTCAGCCATATCTGAATCAGGCCCAAGCATAGCAGCCTCTATCTCCTTCAACCTGTTTCTAAGATCCTTTGGGTCTTCAGTAATACAAGAAGCACTAATTGGAGATCCATAGATATTATCAGACTGAGAATCTTGCTGGGAAAACAGACTTCCACTGCTAGGTGTGCAATCAAAAGATGGAGAGTGGTGTGTAATGTAATTAGTGTTTGATAAAGAGGACTCCAGAGTACAGAACTGAACATGATTAATCTGTGATTGAGTTATCTTTGGTTGAGATTTATCTTTAGAAGAGTAAGAATACGCGGATTGGTGATCTTGAGGCCTAAATTGAGAGTCATCATGTCCAGAAGGCATGGAGTTTTGATATTGTGATTTCTGGTGTTTGTCAAAGGCTGCATACTTTGCAGATGCTTGCATCTTGATCTATAACCACTATGTGGCTTGTAAATAATCTAGCAAATTAGAATAAGACTAACTGAAAGATCATCCAAGCGAAGACTCCTTTGCATTTGCTCCACTACTTACATCATAACGAGGATTCATTTGAAAAAATATATATCCATAGGGATGAGCATCAACTTATTCTTTCTGTTGTTCTAATACTTAAAGCAGCCACACAACTAAAAGATATTTTAATGTGATAAATTCACAGTTAGGGGAAATGTAGGATAAAGACACAAAATAACTAGTAAAATCAACACAACTTCCCTCGAACGAATTAGTACCACATATACAAGATGCCCACAGAAAAGATGAGAGGATTACACGGAGGATGTGAGAAGAATCAATTAGGTGAAATCAATAAAAATGATCAACAAGCACCCAACTTTTGAAGGCATCATTTTGTTTAATTTTTATAGTTTGATAAAAGAGTCAAAAAATATATCCTTTTTTGTCATCCTAACATTTTGTGACAGTTTACAATTATCATATTTGCTTAGCAATAAGTAAACTTTGTACCAAAAGCAAGCGATTGAACTTATTAGAGAAAAGACTTATTGTAAAGAAATCGTAGTTGTGTCTTAGAGTCCTAGTTTAGGATCCACGGTAAGTTTCAACTAAAATACATAAAAATTAGTAACGGTTTCACTTAGATGATTGATCCTACCCGAGGATAAGGTGCATGAAAACTAAAGGAAGCAAGATTTGCATATTCACCATGAAAACCAGCAACCCCCTTGTATTAATCACCAAGCTAGACATAATGAAAAAAATAACAAAATAAAGTAGTAGAAAATGAAAGAAACACAAAGGAGGAAGCGAATGACAATTAAAAAAAAACAATTGTTCAAAGATCTCAAATGCATAATTCCACCATATTGGCATGCACATAACCGTGATGAGAAAGAAAGAAAGACATTCAACCAAATTAGTATTTCTTAAAATAAAATTTTTCCAGCATTAAAAGACACCTCGAGGCAAAGGGAAAGCGATAGGGAGAAAACATCCCTGCGTTATTTTGAGGAAGCGCAGCTCCGCACATGAGGGATTTCCAAATCAACGCCGAAAAGCAGTAGAAATCTCATGCAAAGCCCAACTCACCTTATCCAACCCTCTTCCAAAAATCCCGACAGAAAAGAACAAAAAATCATTTTTTTCTTAGGAATAAAGGGGGAAAAAAAGCTAGAAATCACGTACACCCTGTTTGGTATGAGATGGAATTGAATTCCATCAAGAATTGAAATTCAATTCCATCTTTTGGTATCAAATTTTAGTAAAGAATCAGTAGGGAATTGAATTCCAATTCCCTACTTTTCACTCAAAGTAAATCCGACCAAAAGTGGTCCGATTTACTCCGAGAATTGGCACTCCGTCTCTCGTCGAATGACGCGTTTGCCCTTTCTCCCGTTAAACCCTCGCGATCACTCCCCTGCGCTCCGCCTCTCCTTCTCTCGCGATCAACCAACCCTCTCCTCGCGATCGCACAGCCACCCTTCGCCTCCCTCTCCTCTTCTCTCTCCGCATCCCCGAGGGCGTAAACCCCGGAACGGTGTTGTTGTTTTCTCGATGTCTGACCTGCCCCTTGGCTTCGGCGTCGCGGCTCGTTCCACCCAGGATTGCCTCAAGGTTCATGCCAATGCTATTATAGTCAACCGCTAGGCAGACGCCGGGGAGTACCTCCGGAATGAGGATGACCTCTGATCATCGAGAATGTTAATGCATCATTATGTTAATGTTTTGCCAGCTTAATTGCGTTTTCCCACGATTTAATATATACTTTTAATAAAAATATAAAAAAGGCACTTATTATTCTTTAGGGTATTTTTTTTAGAAAACGTTAAAATAACACTTAATATTTTTTGTAAATAATTTTATTTCTTGTAATAATTATATTTTTATATTAAAATAATTACTATTTAAATCAGATTTGAATTGAAAATTTTCAGATTTGAGTTGAAAGAATTTTGGATTAAAATTTTTTAGATTATGTTCAAGTTGGTTTGGTTTGATCTGAATTGATTTAGTCATTTAATGAGTATTTTTTTAATTAAATTAATTTTTTTTAAATTAAGATGTTTTTATTTATATTAATATAATATTAGTATGATAATGATAGAATATTAATATAAAAATAAAAAAATATAAAATAAATCATTTTGAATAAGATTTTTATAGGTGCATCATTGTATAGCTATTGCATACCTGTTGTATTACCGATATTCTATAATCTTTAAAATGATTTGCTTAAAATTAAATTGGTTTTAATTCACTTTAAGTAACTTTAATTAAATTATTAAAAAATATTCTTCTTTTTATTTTTTTATTATTTTTTTAAAGATCGAAAGCATTACTTATATGAATGGGTCTTGGTGTAATTTTTTCAAATTTGTGTGGCAAAGAATGAATAGTCAAAATCGGATGGATTTTATATCCTTAGTTTTATTGATAATTTTTTTATACCATCCTTCATTCCGTTAGAATATTGGAATAAAATTACCATCCTACGTATGCTCCATCGAACATCTTCCTTAATTATTAGAGTAACCTTATTTAAAAATTTTACTCTAAATTTAAAATAAGGTAATTAAAAAAAATTTACATCAGCTATTCTATCTATTTTAAGTATGACAGCTAATATAGTGTAATGATAAATGATTACCTATATTTAATAAATATATGATTTATCTTAAAAAAAATTTTTAAATATTAGGAAATCCGATGGATGCTCTTAATCAAGAAGGGCTTCTTTGTCAATGCACATTAAAAGTTGTACCATTGTGTCTTTTTCTCCTTTTTGCCTTTTGTCCTCTGCCCCAACCC
The DNA here is from genome assembly GCA_037974815.1 of Kaempferia elegans. Lineage (NCBI taxonomy): Eukaryota > Viridiplantae > Streptophyta > Magnoliopsida > Zingiberales > Zingiberaceae > Kaempferia > Kaempferia elegans. Next base: position 4,983 of record JBBPFQ010991202.1, on the reverse strand, counting down.
ATCACGAATCCACGATTTCATCGACCTCGCATGGTCCCAGGCTCCCAGCGCCCAGCGGAGTCATGGAGGCGCCGGCGCCGGAACGTGGGCGGCGGAGGAGCACGCGGTGGATCCCCATCGCAACTTCGCCGGATGTTGCTGGGGGAAAGCCTATCGGCGGGCGAGACGCCGGTCGTGACCTCCGGCTCCTGCGCTACGACGAGCTGCCGGATTATCTCAAGGACAACGAGTTCATCCTCGACCACTACCGGTCGGAGTGGCCGATCCGGGACGCTCTCCTCAGTGCCTTCGCCTGGCACAACGAGACGCTCAACGTTTGGACGTACCCCCTCGATTCATAGCTTTGATCCACTCCGGTTATGGATCGGATAATTCGTTATTCTTCTCGCCCTTCTACAGCCATTTGGGAGGGTTCTTCCTCTTCTTGCTACTGGCGTTGGTGGAGTTGGTGTTGATGGTCGAGAAGGTCACTCATGCGATCCTTCCGGAGCTCTCAGGGTTGGCATTTCCTTGTCTCCTTCATACACCTTACTGTTTTCTGGTACCTTTAAAAAATCTCTCTTTCATTGCAGTTTGATGATTAGATTCTTCGGTTCCTCCAAGAACAATGTACCAGAAAACATCTTTTCGGTAGGTAATCTACAATATATCAGTGAAATTGTTACTTGTACATGTAATTTCATATGCTTCATGCTTACTATCTTGCTCCATCATTCACAACTGTTCTATAGTGCTTCAAATTACCTCACAGAAAAGGGGGAAAAGAAACAATTTGTCATCAGTTTTCCATGGTCTAATTCTAGTACGTTTAGTTTTAGCTGTAAAACTCCACTTTATTGTTCCTTTGCTCAGATAGGATTAAACATAATGAAATTCTTCAGCAAAAAAGTGTTTCTGTTGTGTTCTTCAATAGGGTTTGTACTCATACCATGTAGTCGAAAATTCTAAGAAGAATATCTTGGTGTCTTCGATTCTAAATCGCCTTAACCCTATGTAGTTACATTGTGTAAAAGCTCTATCTTGGTCCTCAATGTTAAATCTCTAGCCTCAAAGTCAATAGTAACATGAATCTGTGTTCTTTTACGATCTCCAATAATTCATGCGTAACTCAAATCCAACACCCTGATTGTATTAGTTAGTCTAAAGTCTTAGTAGGCTTCATCTTGTTGCAATACTAAAATGATCACTGTCTTTTTCTCAGAATTCCTCAGCATTACAATTGTCGTGGTCGAGAACTAACTTCCCCAGCGAGCGTTCAATACCGAGATGGCCAATGCTCGTATTCTTGGTTGGATGTATGGGCTGCCTCATCATCAGTGCTGTCTCCCATCTCCTCGCGTGCCATTCTCGTCACTTCAGTCTCTTCTTTTGGAGGCTTGATTATGCCGGCATCTCCCTCATGATCGTCTCTTCCTTTGTTCCACCTATCTACTATGCCTTTCTCTGCCAACCAATAGCCCAGCTTACCTACCTTTCAACCATTTCCACAGTAGGCCTTGTTGCAATTTTCACTCTCCTATATCCTGCATTCTCTACCCCGCGCTTTCGCCCTTTTCGAGCCACCCTTTTCCTTGCCATGGGTTTCTTCGGAGTTGTGCCGGCTGTCCATGCTTTATGGCTGAACTGGGAGCATCACGAAGCCCATATGGTGTTGGGGCTAGAGGTGCTCATGGGCGTAGCTTATGCTACCGGTGCGGTGGTGTATGCGAGCAGAATTCCTGAGAAGTGGCGTCCAGGAGAATTCGATCTTGTTGGACATAGCCACCAGATATTCCATGTCCTTGTGCTCCTTGGGGCACTCATACACTATGTGGCCACCACTGTGCTTCTCAAGTGGCTGGAGAAATCGATGACATTTTGCGGTGCGTCTTGAAGATATCATCTTGTGATCTTCTATTTATCGAGAGTTTATGAAAGATCCAATCTCAGGATCCATCTGCGGCTCTGTTTGTATATCGCAATTTCACTTCTATTGTATGTTGTTGGAGCTTTAGGTAATGAGAGATTACGAGAGTACATCTCGAGGCAGCAACCAAATGTTTTTTAGTCTAAACTTTCAAAATGCTCTACAAAGTATTGTCTGCTATGTTTGGTTGTCTAAAAAAGAGTAGATCCACTACCTTAACAGCCTCCTAGAGCCGGTCCGACGGAGGTAAATATAGGTACACAAGTGAGAGGTACATAGTGGGGGTGAAAGCAGGTCATGAATGGTGGTTCAATTACATTACAAACTAATATAGAGTATGTTTATGGTACAATGAGCATCGAAGGAGAACACATGATCCTGTACTCGACTGAAGTTTATAGTACTAACAAAATTCAGCAAACATGTTCATCGATACTGGGAATGGAACAAGCGCTACCCGCATTATTTTGCATAGCACACTGCCAAAAGGATACATATTCTAGTTAAAATTTTGGCGATACTTGGATAATACACATGAACAACATACATATTCGCCACTGGTTTATTAGTTACAGCTGAAAGTACACGACTAGGCGGCCAAAGGGAGAGAGATGTAGAGGTAATGTAGAACATCCTTGGAAAGAAGACTAATTTTAAAAAGCCGAGAATTAGATGTATCGATGAGCAGCAAGCATCCATGCTCCATTCAACCAGATTTGAATAGCAGTACCGCCTTTGAGTCGACATAGAAATAAAGGAAATGATTGGTCTCATGAGTTACATAAGATCCTGCGAAGCAAATGCCACATTAGAAAGAACATTTCGTTCATGATTTCGTTCATGATTTCAAGGAGATAATTAGTTTAGGGGCCGAGAAACAAACTTTGACAAGTAAATAATCTTATAACAAAGAAAAAACATCTTATATATATCTTTAGATTGGCGTTTGCAGTCCATTCAAGGTAGCTGAATTGGCCTTTATTTGGTGATTTGGCATTTAACATGTTGGTAGCTTGATACCCCTAAGTTGCGCATTGAGCAGGGAAACCTTATCACCGTTGATAAAAGCAGCATAAACATAATGTCTGTGAACAAAATTAATACTATTTTAGCAAATAGTATCAATTTTGTTCACAAACATTATGTTTATTCTGCTTTTATCCTAGATTTGATAAGAGCTGGGTTATATTTGCTCGATATACACTTGAACATTAGTAAACTCAACTTATTTACATTCACAAAGAAAGTTCACGAAGAGCTCATGAACAAAGGAATTCACAAACTTACCTTAGGCTCGATTACGTTTAGATTTCTTTGGTCTTTAATTCAAATCTATAAACAATATATACTATTTGTATCTGTTATTTTTGTTATTCTATACATTTTGGAGTTTCAACATATCTAAGGGAACCATGTTGCTAATTCAGCTAGGCAAAAGTATAAGCTCAGCTTGTGCTTGATAAGCTTTTTCATAGATAAGCTTGAACAAGGTCGATAAAGATAATAAACAAGCTCAAACAATATCACCCTTGGCTTGGCTTGGCTTGTTTACAACTTTAGATACCACCGCTCTTATGTCTAAATAAACACGACAAATTCTATGATCTATAGGAAACACCATCTCCGGCTGTTCAAAGCTAGAAATTGGATATCAACCCTAGATCACGCTCAGTGCCTTAATACTTATTTGGAACCACCATTTACATCTGTTCTCCCTCTAAAAACTAAAAATTAAGCCATGGCTCGGTAGCTCGTGCTGTTAAAATCATTTAGTCCAACTATTTGATATTGATCGACTATATGGATCCTGTTCCTCCATCCAACTCTATGCAAAGTCATGTTAATCAGAGCTCTCTTGAGCTTACTCTTTGTATTGTTGAACTTTAACTGATTCGATCTTACCACAAATCAATTGATGGTCTTCAATATGTTCAATTTAGCATCACAATAATGGTTCCAAATTGTTTAGTCAATACTGTCTAACTGAACAGCCACTGTAACCTAATCAGTAACTTCGAGCTGTCAAAACATAGCAACAGGCCATGATTGAGTAGAATCAGAACAAAATTCAACAAAAAAAAAACCCACTTATGAGCATGAACAATGAGTTTGTTTCGTTTCCTATCTACATGAGGAAGGAGGGAAAAAAAGAGAGTATATAGTAGAGCTATTTAGGCCGGAAACCTAGCAATCTACAGATGTATAAACCAAATCCCCAAACGAAATCACACTGTTGAACCACAAAAACACGACAACTTCATTTTTTTTTTGTGTGTGTTTTTAATCAAGCACGAAATCGATTGTTGAAATCGAATCGGAGAAGTGCAGAAGTGAAAAGAAAAAAAGTGGGTTACCGAAGTTGCGACCCACAATGCAGTGCCAAGTCTGTCCGTACTTGCTATCGAACTCCTTCTTGATGTACTCCGCGATGTCCTTCTCCAGCCTGTGCTTCTCGAACGCCTGATTTCACACACCACCACAAAACCGACGACGAGATCAGCGCCGGAGGCGAAGTCCGGCCCGAATCAAGGAAACATAACCGAAGTTACAGAGGTGGCAGGGAGAGGAGGGGGAGTACGGCGCGGGCGCAGTCGATCGCGTCGTTGCGCATCTTCTCGCTCATGTCGATGCTCTTCAAGACGATCTTGGGCGACGCCTGCGTTTCCGAAGCGGCCGACGCCGGCGGAGGCGGCGATTTCGCTCCGCCGCCGGATTTGCCTCCCTCATCCGCCATGGTTGTGCAAATGGAGATAGAAGAGAGACGGGAAAAGGGCCTGAGGAATTGCGGCTTCACAGCCACGTGATGGCCATACGTGCCGGCAGGTGATAACAAGAATTAAGAGCATTCAAGAACATGTTTAAGGTAGGGTTTAGTTGATGGATTTAGAAATAAAAGTATGGAATAATAGTAAATGATAGCATGTTTAAGATGGGGTTTGAGAGATCAGATCCTCTGTCCATAAATTTGTGGACCCGGGAATGATCCACACCCAATTTGAGGCCGGATTGATGTCGCAATCCGGCCGTAATTTTTACGGTTCATCGACGGGTTCACTCGTCCATCTTGGTTATAGTTT
>JBBPFQ010990988.1:0-10895 GCA_037974815.1 Kaempferia elegans | reverse complement strand
ATAATTACGAGCGGCCGGATCACAATTACAATCCGACCGAATGGACCCTACTCTGATTCAATTTTTTCAGAGATCAGATAATCTAATCTCCGCCGATATGTATCTCACTTTTTGTAAGTCAACGGTCAAGTCTTTATTACGCCTCCCCAAATTCCACATCTCCTTCTGTTCTCCACCACGTAAAACTCTAATCATTATCTTTTCAGCTTTACAATCGCATCATGACGCGACAATTCCAACTGTTTATTTATTTATTTCTATCTTCATTATTGATTTGTCTCCTTGCTCCATCTCTTTTCATCATCTTCTTCCTCACCATTCTTCTTGCTTCTTCACCCATTAACTGTCTCCAGTTCTCCCTCTTTCGTCCGCAATCCACTTCTTCGATTTTGATTAATCGTGTAGTAATTCCCCCTCTTCTATTCGAGCATGAAGCTTGCATCTCTTGTTGTTTCTTAATCGATCTCGCTAATTTTGATATTTTTTGGTTTAGTAGTTATTTATTTTTTCAGGCTTGTTTATAAATGGGCTGCTCCAACTCGTGTCAGCTGGCCGCGCCGCCGCCGGGCTGCGTTCGGGTGATCCACGCCACCGGACACGTGGTTGATTTGCCGGCGCCGGTGACGGCAGGCCAGCTCACCGGGCGTCCCCCCGCTCACGTGCTCGTCTCCGCTGCCCGCCTAGCCGCATTCGGATCGGAGCGCCTCCTCCCCGGAGAGCGACTGGCGGTCGGCGGCGTCTACTTCCTCCTCCCCCACGCGCTCCTCCGCGACGAGTCCTCGATCGTCGATCTCGCCACGCACATGGGCCGCCTCCTCTCCGCCGCCGCCAAGCGGGCGGGACCGGTTGTGGGCCCGCCTAAAGTACAGCCGCGGGCCCGGGTGTGGAAACCGGTGCTGGATCAGATCGAGGAGACGAACTATTGAGAACGGACGGTGGAGATAAGACTTGGAGCTGAAACATACAGAGAAGATAGCGAACGAACGGTTAAGATTGGAGGACCAGAAAACTATGAAAAGCATGTTGGAAATATGTAATGCTCAAGTTTCAGTTCAATGTTGGAAATGTTAATGTTACTGCATAATAATTATTGAATCTTTACCAAAATTCTCGACATGAGCATTCCCCATCTTTGAAATGGTGAAACCTCACGTTATCCCTCACCACAATCTCCCTTTCCGCAGCCCTCGATGTAAGTCGCATCACCAAATGACAATCGTCGCATATCCTAAGGTTCTTCGATATCCTTATCGTGTCTCCCTGGGAAGTCGTCGACAAGCCGAATGCCAATGCCAACTTCTCGCTGTGACCTTTCAACAGCCTTTCCTTCTCTTCATCCTTAACATCATAAACAACAGAACTCAATACGGGCACATAACCTCGAAGCTTCAACACACACAACAGATTCTCTAATGCGCGCTTTATTTGCCCAATTCTCGGGTGGGAATTGTCCCCGGCAAAGAATTCATGGATGGAACCATCTTTATCTTCTGTCCAGCTCGCCGAGGGATTTTTCCTGAGCCCCCTCGCTCTCATCAGTCTCCGAACCTTCAACACCTCGTCCCACATCCCCGCGGATGAATATATATTCGAAAGCAACACGTAGTTGCCGACTCCATCAGGCTCGAGTTCGAATATATGATCGGCGGCGATTCCCGCGATCTCTGTCTTTCCGTGGATCCGACAGGCACTGAGCAACGCACCCCAGACACCACCATGAGGGTTTATTGGCATAGACCTCGCTAGATCAAGTGCTTCTTCGACTAGTCCAGCACGCCCCAACAAATCGACCATGCATGTGTAATGATCAGCGGAAGGAACGATACCATACTCGTCCTTCATCATCCTGAAGTAGCGTCGACCTTCCTCCACCATCCCAGTATAGCTGCAAGCTGTGAGGAGGCCGATGAATGTGACATGGTTTGGTTTCACGTTCGTGTCGCCTACCATTTCTTTAAACAATGAAATGGCTTCCGAAGCTCTTCCGTACGTAGCGAGTCCAGCGATCATTGCACTGTAGGTGTAGACATTCCGGTCTGTCATTTTATCAAACACCCGACGGGCCTCATCGATCAGCCCGCATTTTGCATGCATATCCACCATTGCAGATCCCACCAAAAGGTTCTGGTCGAGACCGATCTTCTCCACGAGATCCCGAAGCCAAAGTGCGTGTTTTGCAGCACCTAACTGAGCGATGGCAGAGATGGCGCCGACCAGGGCAACCTCGTCCATAGCTACGTCTGCTTCTCTCATCCTCTCGAATGCCAGCAGCGCCTCTTTAGGCATCGCATTCTGGGCGTACCCCGTGATCATTGCAGTCCATGCCACTACGTCCTTCACGGGAGATGCCTCAAACAACCCTCGTGCTGAAGAAAGGTCGCCACTTTTGGTGTAAGCCACGATCAACGAAGTCCAAGAGATAGCGTCTCGAACGGGCATTTCGTCGAACACCCTTCGAGCGGCGGCTATGTCGGAGCATCCGACGTACATGGAGATGAGAGTGTTCCGGACGAAAAGGTCAGCGTCGAAACCGCCGATGAAGATGGATTGGGCGTGAATCTGGCGCCCGCTGGAGAGGGATTCTTGGGAGGTGGCGAATTTGAGTAGAGCGGAGAAAGTGAAGGAGAGGGGAGGCGTCGGGGGCCAGCTACGGCGCATGAGGGAGTAGAGGCGGAGGGGATGGTGGTCGGTGTGGCAGGGGTTGAGGAGTGCGGCGGAGCGGATAATGGAGTTCCATAGGAAGGAGTTGGGGCGGGGGACGAGAGAGAAGATGAGGAGGGGGTAAGGGTGGAGGGGGACGCGATAATCGGAGAGGCGGCGGAGGAGCTTGGTGACGAGGAAGCATCTGTGGTGGAGGCCGAGGCGGAGGAGAGCGGCGTGGGCGGCACGGAGGTGGCGGGGGCCGGCGGCAGCGTCGATGGCGGCGACGAGGAGGGCGTCGAGGGCCGGGAGAGGGAGGAGAAGCGATGGAGCCGGGAGAGGGAAGGTGAGGTCGACAACGTGGCGCTCTACAGTGTGCTGGGCTCGCGCCATGCAATGTAAGCCGTGTCGAGATCCAGCCGCCTTTATTCAGGGAAATATATTGTTTCACCCCCAAACTTTAACTTATTTATTAATTACCCCCTAAAATCTTTAAAATTATCTGAAAAGTCTTCTGTTTCGAGATTCCCCTTAGAACATGCCAAACGAAGAAGACTTTCTACAAAAACTTAATGAGTTCAATTTAGCTACCAAATCAAAGGGAATATATCGATTTCAAAATTTGATGGCTTACATGATTCGATACACGATTCGATTTCATACTTGAACGCGTCCAAGAACAATCCCAGGGAAAGCCCGGCCTTCCAGTAATTGAAGACGGTGACTAGGCTCTTGAACTTGTCAACAAAGGTAAGTGAAGCTCTGTACATGAGGGCACCGATCCCCTCCACCACGACAACAGCTAAGCCAGCAGAAAGAATGTCCCAGTCGCCGGTTTGCCCGATCACCGTCGCAAATGCTGTAGCAGAGTAGAATCCTACCAAGAAAAAGAAAATTTTGATCCATATCCCTTTCCTCAACTGCTTGATCCGCGCACTCAGCTTCATTTGCAAAGATTGAATCGTTCTGATCAATCGAGTTGCACTGCTGGTGCTGCTTTCAGGTGTATCAGGTTGGTTGTCGTCTGCCATACTCCCTGTCGTCCAGTTCAGCCTCCTTTGTTTAGATATGGTACTACGATGTTAGTCATCAGCAGGGGGCAATTTTTGGGAGAAAGTATCGACGAACAATCATGTACAAGTGGAGAAAGATGTTTGAAGCATAAAATTAACTCATTAACTAAAACAACTACAATGATTCAACATCTTTAAAAAAATTATGATTATATCTTGTTAATAGTTTCATGGCACAGTGTAACTAACCTGGAATTTTTAGCAGCGAGAAAATCTGGCCACACGAAACAAATGCGAGGAGATATCTTTCCAGCACAATGAATAAAAGTTCTTTCTGGATATGTCAAGAGCAAATATCGCATTTCGGAGAATTTTCGTGGATGGATAAGCAAAGTATGTGGACAGAATGTCAAAGCTAAAGTATGCATTGCCATGATCTTCTATGCGCCTGTGCCTGAAAGGATTGTTATCCACCTTAATAAAAGCTTGAGTAATTAAAGAACATAGAAGTAGAAGCAATATTAGTTATTGCAAAGGAATAAAATCTGCCACTGGAGTGCGGGGTTTGAATGTTGGTAGAGGTCTAACCTTGCCATTCCTGCAGTCCTGCCTCAACCCGGGAATAGTCTCATAGTTTCTTTAGGGAAAAATACACTTTTCCCCAAGTTTTTTTTGGTCATTTTGCCCATCTAAGTTTGAATTCATGATAGATTAACTCAGTTAGGTAGTGTTGAGTTGTTACTTGAAAATAACCTACACATTCCCCAATCCATTGCATAGCATGCAGGGAGAAAAATTATAAACTTGTTTTAGAAGTTTAATGAAGTCCTAATCTTCACTCCACCTTCCTCCTCCTTACTCGTCACCATGGACTTGGTTCTCAACCTCGAAATTGATGGTTTTGTTACTCAAATTTGGCATATGCACCTCTCATTCCCATGTCAACACAAAGTAACATGATCAACCAAGTATGTAAAAAGAGTTTGAGCAGCGAGACTCGTCTGTGAGAGGCAGAAGAAAAAAGAAACCTAAAGGGAAGCTTACTCGGGCATTGTAGACTGTATGTGTCATGCAATGAGGAATGGAAGATCCATGACACTACGTGGGGAAGGATGGACAGTTAAACAATCATGTGGGAGGGCGTCCATCCCATGTCACTAGGAAGGGAAGAACAAGAAAGCCTATAGGACAACACTCAATTAGGGTTATATTTTTTTTTCAAATTTTTAAAATGCCCCTAAACTATACCATTTTATAGAATGATGGAATCACAAGCTTGTTTATCCTTCACCACGTCAATTTTTTATCATGCAACTCTAAATGTGAATTATCGATAGTAGCCTCCGACAATATGCTTTGCAATCAAGAAAAGATAATCATAAGAACAAGATCACCATTCCACATGATTGTAGCTTGATAAGAACTAGCCATGGCAATAGGATGGCTATCTCATCATTGCCTGATATATTTTAATAGGCTTGGAAACACATTAAACGAATAAAGGATGGATTTGAATAGGATGTTAGACACTTGTGGTAGGTACAAGATGAATTTAGGTTTAGAAACTAAGGTAGAAGATACTAATGTTAATCTAGTTTACTTATAATAAATCTATATGCAGAATTAAAACTTTAATCTTCTAGCTTTCCCATATCGATGTTAGAATTAGCTGGGTATTCTTAGGCAATTTCTGTAGGTATCATACCTGCCATACTTAGCAAGAAGCAATTCCTTGAACCATCAAATATATTCTATTCTAAGAGCAAACAAGGCAATCAGCGAATCACTGTCTTTTGCTACAGGGTGCGAATACATTTCCCATTTTAGTCATAGCTTTAGTAAAAGATCATGTATAAATCATGATCGGAAAACAAGCTCCTACTAAGATCACTGCTTTTGAGTCTTTATAGGGTTAAATGTACGGAGAGCGACGGACAGACAATCCAAGAACGGAATTTTATTAAAAAAATGTGTTCCTTTTCGTTTCCAATGAAAATATCACTTATATAAAAACAATTCACAACTATGGTCAAGAAAACATGCTTCGAATCAAGCATTCAAACATAAGACAACGATCGACTGACAAAGGAATTAAATTGCATCACAACTACGATCGACTGACAAAGGAATTAAATTTCTTCGATATGTCCTCCCAATGTTCAAATTTGGAAGTAAATTAGTGTTATACAAAAGGCGAAGCGTTTCCAATCCGAGGACATAAATCTAACCTGAAGGTGAAAAGAAACTCGAGGAAACCAGGCTCGTCATGGGGCTCGGCACTTCGATTGATCGAGAAAGGGAAAAGCAGCAGCGATTTGAATGCAAGAACCGAGAGGGGGGGATCGTGCGAGGAGGCGAAAATAACAATCAACTAGCTGAAATTGCATCATTAGAGTTGCGGCGGCTCCTTCGTGTAAACCTAACCTTGTCTTTTTTTCAGCATAGTGTTTTTACAAAGAAACCCAATTAGTTTTGAAAATTTACAGAACAGCATCTGTTGACCACAGATCAGTTTTCAGGGTGCTAATAAGAAAACGGAGAAGGCAAAGCACAACTATCACTCTTCATCGAAAATCTAAATACAATTCTCTTCAATTTCTAGTTGTTGCTGTGTGTTAAGAACATGATTACATCAACTTCATATCTAAATGTGGCTTCCAAACAATTTGCATTGGTTCATGGTAATTCAACAGCTCTGTCTGAGAGAGAAAGCCACTGCTTGTGCCCAATGCTTCAGTCTTGTTTTAACATGCTCTGGATCGTCACCTGCAAGTTTAGCGATCATTAGATCGTCAATCAAACAATGGAATTCTCTCTTTCTTGATTGGGATCGGGAAAATTCTTTAATTTTTCTTTTTTTTTTTTTAATGATGTTTTCGGAGTATGCAAACGAGTTTGAGATGATACCGGGATTGCAAATCTTCCAAGCTTGGGAGTGGGCCATCCCCTGCTCGTTGACGGGGCTCCGGGGGCTCGGAAGGCCGGCCAGCGTCGACGAAGAGGAGGTCGCCGTCGATGATCCGGGGGTCGGCAGCTGACGGTTCACGGCGAAGTAGAGATTGAGCGCCGGCAGCGTCATGCAGAGGTCCTGCCCGCCGTCCTCCTCGCTGAACCTGAAACCGAGATCGATCGACCCTCGCAGCTCGTCCATGTCCTCGTCGGTCAGACTCCTCTCAAGCCGCCGCTCCTTTTCGAGCTCCTCCGCCGCCGAGCTTTTCCTCCTCTGGAGGACCTGCATCCGCCGCTGCTCCCACTTGGCCTCCATCCTCGTCTCCCTTAGCGAAAGTTGCTTCGAAAGCATCCTCCTACCGCCTGCATTGACTCCATTGCCAGGGACCACGCCGTAATTCATCCACATTGGCGGCCTCTGCTTCATCTCCTCTCCTTCCTCAGATATCTCTCTCCCCGAAGAAGACGACGACGCCTGCACCTTGCATTTCTCCATCAAAATCGACTCCAATTCCTCTGACTTCTTCAACATCAGTAATAAAAAAAATGATTTTTTTTTTTTTTTTTTTTTTGCAATGGAACTATATATCCTCTCGCCCGCTTCGTAGTCGCCGGAAATCTAAACAAGCGACGTGGCCGTGGGTGACGGCCACCGGTGGAAACGGGCGGAGGGAAGGAGGGGAATTGGTGCTTTTGCAACTGCTACCACTTCCCCTTCATCCACAGCGCCTACTCTTCTTCAATGGATAGAGGCGGACGAGCGATTTTACCGCGGCTATTAATTCGCAATGGATAATTTTAGAGACGAAATCTGAAGGTCTGGAACAGCTCAGCCAAAATTAGCTCTCTTCTTTGCACCATTACTGCTGCTGCCGTTGATCTCTTCTACTTAATCCTAAAAGGCACGCCTTAACAACATCATTAGAACACCCATTTTGCTATATAACGAATTTTTTTAGATTTTATAGAATATTAAATAGTTACTAGTCAGGAAACAGCAGATGCTACAAAATTCATCTCTTCTTCTTCCTCCTCCTCCTCCTCTTGTGATCTTGGAGAATCAAGAGAATCACGCAAGGTGAATCCAAAACTAGGACAGTAGCCTTCATCCTTCATGTTTTTGGTTAATCTTTTTAACTCTGCATATATTCTGTCAATATCGGGATGCTGCATCTCCTTGGCAACAAAAACATGGACTGTGTTATCAATATCGACCCAGCTGCATCCAGGATCCTTGTCCACCCCTCGCATCCTCATCAATCTTCTCACTCGTTCGACATCGTCACGCTTGCCCCAGGCAGCGTATATATTCGCCAAGCAAATGTAAGCCGACGAGTCCAGTGTGCCCAGCTCCATGAGCTTCTCCCCGGCAAAAGCACCGATGTCAAAGTGCCTGAATTTGTGGCATGCTCCTAGCATAATCCGCCACAAGCATGTTCCATGATCGATAGGCACGGATTCAATGAAATTCTTTGCTTCCTTGAACAACCCGGCGCGACTGAGAATATCAGCCATGCACGCGTAGTGTTCTATCTTCGGGACTAATCCATAATCGTCGAGCATCGACCTCAAGTAACTCCAGCCGCTCTCAACCAGACCAACATGACTACAGGCAGACAGTAGGTTGACAAATGTGACATGATCTGGTTCTGTACCCTCTTTCTTCATCTCCTCAAAGAGGTTCAAGGCATCAATGCCTTGGCCATTTTGCGAAAATCCTGAAATAACTGAATTCCATGCGACGACGTCCCTCTGAGGCATTCTTCCGAACACAAGACTGCAATTCGATAAATCGCCACACTTTGCATACATGGTCGATAGGGAGCTACCGATTGGAATCCCCAAACCGAATCCAAACTTCACGGAACAGGCATGAATTTGTTTGCCCTGTTCTACGGCAGCAAGACTAGCACATGCTCGAAGAGCAGTGGCTAGAGTGAGGCTGGTTGGCAATATGTTTTCTCTTCTCATCGTTCCATATAATGCTAAAGCCTCCTCATGCTCTCCGTTCTGCACATAACCTCCGATCATCGAGGTCCACAGGACGATATCGGCATCCTTCAACTCATCGAATCCCTTTCTCGCATCATCAATGCAACCACATTTAGCATACATATCGACCAGTGCACTTTTGACATAGGATTGGAGCTCGAATCCCACCTTGATCAAGAAGGTATGAGTTTGTTTGCCTTGGACAAGGGCTGCCATGTCGCTGCATGCGTTGAGGAGCCCTACAAATGTGAACTCAGTCGGCATGAATCCTGCAATCTGCATATGCGGGAACAAATGCAGTGCCTTTTGGGAGTCACCATTCTGTGCATACCCGGTGATCATCGCAGACCATGTGATGGAGCTCTTGTTCGCCGACAATTGAAACATGAGCAGAGCATCTTCCATGGTTTTACACTTCGCATAGAGGGTAATGAGGGAATTCTCGACGGATACAGAAGACACCCAGCCGTTTGTGATGGCAAAAGAATGAACCTGCTGGCCCATGACAAGAAATCCAGGGGCACTCAGTGCACTGAGAACGCTCGTTAAGACAAACTCATTCGCGGTGGCGCATTGACCTTCCTCGAGCATCAATTTGAACAGGGAGAAAGCTTCTTCGCCGGACTTAAGGACAGCATAGCCGGACATCATGGCCGACCAAGACACTGAATTTCGAACGGGCATTCTATCGAACACCTTGCGGGCGTCAAGTACGCATCCCTGCTTGCAGTACATGTTGAGCAAAGAGCTTCCCAGGAAGACGTCATCATTGTTACAGACCTTGATGGCGACGCAGTGAGCGCATCGGCCGAACCAAATATCACCAGGCGAGTGGGAGGCAGCCGTGAAGACGCCGGCGAAGGTGAAGCAATTGGGGAGGACGCTGAGACCGCACTCGGCTCTCATTCTCCGGAAAAGGTGAAATACGGATTGGGAACCATTGGGGCCGATCTGAGAGTACGAATTGATGAGGGAGTTCCAAGAGACGACGTCCTTGCCGGCGCCGATGGCCTCGAAGGCCGCTGCGGCGCGAGGGAGTTGGGAGCACTTAGCGTACATGACCACGATGCTGTTGCTGAAGAATACGTCGGCCGTGACGCCCGACTTGAGGGCCTTCCCGTGGAGGGCGCTGCCAAAGGCGAGGGTCTTTTGCTCCGAGCACCAGACGAGCAAGTGGAAGAGGGATGAGTTGGCGTACTCCACGACGGCGGCCATCCACCCCTTCTACGAATATTCCAAAAACTGAGAATAGTTCACCGGAAACATAGAGAGATCAGATCAGCGATGTCGAGAATGTGGAGTAGGTAGTCGATCGTCGCCACCGCCATTACATAGAGTGTTCAACGGATATTAAAAGGGTTGTAGACCGAAAGCCAGGGAGCAAATAAGATGAGTTTTGGTGGAGAATTGGCGGTGATGAGTTTTGGCGGGGATGAGTTTTAGAGAAGGCTAGGTTTTTGGCAGAAAAGAGTTTTGGCGGGGAAGATTAGGTTTTGGAGGCGATTTTTGACGGGGTTTCATAAGTTAAGGGAAAAGTCAATATTCATAGTCAATTCTCATTTCAAAAAATTATTTGACATATTTGATAATGATTTTATTTGGCATATTTGACAACGGTTTTAAAATTATTATCTTTGACATATATAAGATAATAGTTTTAAAAAAGTATTGCCTTTGACATTTATAAGACAACAATTTTTTAAATATCATTGTCTTTTAAAAAAAAAAATAGACAACAATAAGAGTTTTCAATAAAATCATTGTTAAATAGAAAAAGACAATGATTTTTTAAAAAATCGTTGTCTATTAGGTGTTGTTGAATCTCAAATTTCTTGTAGTGTGGTGCCTTGTCTTTGTCCGAGGATTGACATGATCGTGCCAGAGGGCACGACCATGTCTTGTATTCTTCACAACAAGGGAGGCACGACCGTGTATATCCACATGGTTGTGCCCTTGTTAGGCTCTACCTGGCACATGGAAGCCTCCAAGGGGAAGACACGATCATGGCACTACCATGTCTTGGCATGACTTCTGTGGGAGACACAACCGTGCAAGGGGGCACGACTGTGTGATGTGTGTAGATTATGTATGTTTTTATGCATGCTTTGAAGTAATCCCTTTACTATTCATGAGTATAATCTTATTATGATGGCATACTTCTATTACTTTTGTTCGGAGATCTACTCTATGCTTGGTTTTCATGACAGGACGTATTCTGGAACACAAGGCCGACACCGGGCTCACACAACCATGAGCCCAGTTGCACTGCAGTGTGACAACCTACACGACTGTCCAAAGGAA
>JBBPFQ010990879.1:0-10899 GCA_037974815.1 Kaempferia elegans | reverse complement strand
ACGGGAAGAAGAAGCACCTTCGATCAAGGGAAGAGAAAGTCATCAAGGGATTTCTGTTAAATTTATTTTCTAAGAATTAAATGTCTTAGTGAAATCAGTTTTTTTACTTGTTTACCCGATAAGTTCGTTAAATTTGGAGATGTATCTAATGGTTTTATATAAATGATATTTTAATCTTTAGATTTTAAATTCTTCTGAAATAATTGTGATATTATAAAAAAAAAAAAACTCAAAACTTGTTAGATTTTATCTCAACCCGCATTTTTGCACAATTAAAAAAAACTCATAGTGATTTTAATTCACAAAATTAACATATTCTAAAAAAAAGCATCCTCATATATTTAATTTTCTATTAAAATTATCCATCAAAATGATTTCTAAAGTTGCTGCATATTAATTCGTAATTTTAACTCAAAATTTATCTTTTTAAATTAAAAAATAACATATTTTTTTAAGACCCTCAATAAGATCGTTAGCCTATTTTTTAGTCTAAATTAATATTTTTGGTACATTACCTTAGATGGTTAATTTTAAATTAAAAACAATTCGTTTCAATCAAAAAAACATATAATCTACTTAAAAATTTTCAATAAACATCCATTATATATACATACACACACAATTAAGTTAGCCCATGGACGAGTCCGCGGTCAGTGCAATTTATTTTTTTCTAAGTTTTCTTATTTATTTGTTTATTTTTTTTTTTAAACTTTTCATTACACCAATGAGATTTTATCTTTAAGATTTAGTTATAGATTTAGTTATAGTGTTCAAGCTAAATAAAATTTCAAATCAAAAAACATTTTCAGATGTGTACAGAATATAGGACATAAGATTCTTATGTAACATTACTTATCTCTCTATATATAAATTCAACCTTTTAGACGGTAAAGAAGTTTTTACAAAAATATTATACAAAAGAGAAGATATGCTTGCCATTGAATGTTCATAGATCAATGAAGAAAGGGATTTACAGAACGTCTAGGTCACATGCTCAGCGTACTCCTCTCCTCTGTCATGGAAACTAGATTGGGCAACAACTACTGAGAGTTGCCACACAAAAAGGAAATGACGTCTTTGATCTCACCTCAACAGCTAAATACTTAAAAAATTGTTAGGAGAGAGGACAAAACACTAGTTAAATCTGACTTCCCTCTTCCTATTGGTTAGTTCAGCTTATGTCATGGATGACTTGATATTGTCTACTCAAAGATGTCGATAGATTTAGCCAGCTTTAATCCTGTTGCCAAAGGAATATAGTAAATAAGTAAAAGGAATTATCAATCAGGACGGTTGGTTGAAGTGCTGTGTTAACATAAATGATTGAAAAATAAGTAGGTTAACTGGACAATAGTTAGAAGAATAAAGTTTGATTGCCTACAACTAACTCGTGGAAATTTAACATGGTCTATTAGTGACGAATAATCATTCTAAGCAAATCAATACAGAAAATTAGAAACATTATTTAGAAGAGATAGGTAGGATTGTAGGATCGACGAAAGAATATGACATCCTGCATGGGAGAAACTCAATCCTAAGATTAGTTTGTGTGAGAAAGAGCTAAAGATAGTAAATAGCCATAAACCTACTGTTCTACTCTTCTGTGTATGCAAAGGATCTTATTGATGTCAATTAAGTGGATAATACAGCAATCTACAGGGGATTTATTGATGTCGATACAGGGATCCACACTAGATTTGTTCCAAGTTTGATTGAGTCCAATTAGGTATAATATTCAAATTTATTGGGCTTCTGTGCTACTTCAACTATGATCTTGATTGTGATATATCTTATATAGACCTAAAAAATTCTCATTGTGCTCATGCTTACTACAATTAAGTAATCTGTCAATACAACACCCATAAACAAAAAGTATAAAATAAATGGAAAACTGTATACAAATCTGTTATCGTGCTTGAGTTTCTACAACTGCAAAAGATCCAAAATCAAAAACATGTACAGATAAAAGGAAAGTCTCCAAAATGCTTACCAGTAGCGCTATTTAAGGACATTTTAAGCTGACAATAATAGTGTTAATTTCATCAGAATTCATCAGCAGAACACCCAATATGATAAGCAGAAACAGAATCTGGAGCCAATTTCATTTGGCTAGAATTGGATGCAGAAATTTCCCAAAAGGCACGCTGAACAGGAGGCAAAAGCAAAGCTAGTGACTTGTCCATCCTTAAAAGACGACCACATTTACTGTGCATAAAAAGATATCAGTTAATTTCTGAAACTACTAATGTGATAATGGATAGTATATAAAATATCATTATATTACCTGCATGTTTTTGAAAATAATGTTTGATGGCTGCAGATCCAACGCTGC
Organism: Kaempferia elegans; assembly: GCA_037974815.1. Classification (NCBI taxonomy): domain Eukaryota; kingdom Viridiplantae; phylum Streptophyta; class Magnoliopsida; order Zingiberales; family Zingiberaceae; genus Kaempferia; species Kaempferia elegans. The sequence goes on along the minus strand of JBBPFQ010990879.1, from coordinate 8,567 downwards.
AAGAAATATAATGCTAAATATGAAAGAACCCTTTACCCGTTAAGTACATATGGTCGTAACAACAAATCAACCTAGTGAAACTGCACAATGCATTTGAGATTGATATCACCTTAATATGTAATTAGCTTTGCATTGAGAAGAAAATGATTAATTTAATTTATCTTTGAATTAATGAAAATCTAAGAATAAATAAAATGAGAAGAGAATATTCTTTTTCTAAAAAAGATTGTTTTAAAAAATGTAAACGGGGAACTAAAATGGTTCATCAAATATTAAAACCAAAGCAATTGAAAAAAACATATCATATATATGATGAATCAAAAAAAATAATCAACAAAATGATAAAAGAGATTAAAAATTCATACAGTAATCTTGATAGATAAATAATTTACATAACGAACTTTGAAATGTTGCATCAGGAAGAACATTTTGCTTATTGGTCAGTTTAGATAATGTGTGCCTTTTGCATTTTTCTCATTGATTAGGTGGGACGTATCAATTATACAATCTTTTTGAATTGTTTAAATTGATTTTCTTAATAACAACCTAAACTAGCTTAGTTTTAGGTTTTATATAGCAAGGACTACATGAAACAGCATAAGCACCCACACCATTCTGTGTATTACGGTAACCTTGTCTTATACCATTTTCAAGCAATCTTAAAATCAAGGTAATAACGCATGTGATGTTATCACCGGGAGAATAGTTAAAGGAAGAAAATACATCCTTGAAGGAGTCCCGATACTAAAGAGGCAGATCTAGACAGTCTTATAAAAAATTAAGGCCTTATCTATTTTCAATTTGCAGTTTTCAAAAAATAATATAAAATCTTTCAAAATTAAAAATATATTTATCACATCATTCACCTCTAATAAATTTAAATGTGTTAAGAGAATAACTTATAAAATATTTATTTTTATTTTTATTTTCCAAAAAGAAATTTTTTAGAACAAACAAGGCATAAAGGTGGCACTATTCTCATACTATGAAAGCTATACCTAGATACCTACTAAGAGTGTTAGACATACCAGAAGAAGAGTAAGTGAATGATTACTTTCCACACTGAGAAAGTACTGCAATGCTCTATCAGCATTCTCCTGCATAGGAACAAAGAAGGTGAATGCATGATGTATTTGTTCACACTTACAGAACTGACGGAGTTAACATATTTCACCTTGCCAACTGAATTTTAAAGATTAATTAAGCACAAGGAAAAAACTCAAACTATGCAAAACTTACTGTGACATGTCTAAACACATGATGTACTGATACACCCCTTGAATGCATGTAGTTGCCACCCTAGAAAAGTTTAATCAAATTATTACAGTAGAAAAAATGAAAGACAGAAGAGATGATTACTGGAAATGTCAATCGCATGCATGTTTGATATGGTTGAATTGATTAGAAACAGGTCTCCTATTAAATATTGATCCATAAGCACTACGTATCAATTAAAAAGTAGTGAGAGGGCTCTCAAAGTGAATAAGACTGGATTTGGCATAGTAGTTAAGCGTTTGTTGACCTAAATCTCAAAATTGATTGAAAAAACAATCTTACAATCTAGATTAGTAAAAATACATTTTAGAAAACAGTTTTTTCTTTAAAATAAAAATGACAGTATAACAAAAATAATTAAAATAAACATGATCAATTAAAACTTAAAATAAATTATACATTTACACAACATTTTAATTTTTTTATTAATTTTAAATATAAAATAATATTTTATGTAATATCACCATTTTAAAACAAATATTTCTTTGATTGAATTATGATCTTTTCCATTAAATTAATTATAATATATTAAATACTATTTTTTTGGTCCAAATTAGTGCTCATCTATATGTTAAAATGTTTTAGCTAATTATTTATTAAAAATATTCAATCATTAATATAATATTTTAAATTTCCATATAATATTAACTTTTTGTTTATTCAATAGGATAATGATTCTAACATTTGTAATGCTTTATTATCATAATACATATTTTAAAGATTAAACTAATCATAATGATATTACTTAGTTATTTGAATTATTATTTGGATGAATTATTCTTATAATATTAAATATTAAATAATAACATTTTATTTTATTTATTAAATTGTATTTTAAAATGTTTTTTAATTTTATTTTAATATCATTTAATGTATTATTAACATATAAATAATAATTTAAAATTGATTATTTTGTATTATTTAAATAATATTTAAACATTAACTTTTAAATATTAAAAATACTGTCTTTCACTATATTTTAAATTTATATTTATAGTATTTTAAATTTTCACTATCCAAACTTTGCTTAGGAAAAGAAACATTGGAAAGCAATTTAGAAATGCAGTACTTTGAGTAAAAACACTTCGAACATGAATTCACAACTTAATCGACTCTCAAAATGCTTTGGAAGGCTGAAACACTTTGGGAAATCATTCTCTAAACCAAGCCTAAATAAAGATGGTCAGCAATATAATATTCAACTTGATTAACCTGAACAAAAATTAAGTCTGGAGAAAAGAAAACATTAACTACAGCTACCAAATGATTTCCAACTAAGCAAACTGTACTTTAAGGGAAATTAGATTGATGAGAAAAAAGAGCAGAAAGGCCTCTTGAGGCTCCTCTGAGAGAGGAAAGAAGCAAAAAAATAAACTTAATTGATAATATTAAACAGCCCGTTAATTGTACCTCGTCAGTAGAAAAAAATGCCAGGGCATCAGGGGTTATGGATCCTGCCGGATGCAATGATACCACAGCTCTGAAAATAAAAGGAACCAGTAACTCAATCACAGCTGCTTGATCTACTGCGGCAACATTAGATACCCCAGTGCTTGTGTAGCTTGAGTGATTCAAACTCTGATTCTTAAATGAGTCTGAATTTTCACTTACAATAGAGGCCAATGAAGAAGCTCTTTTTGACCAATCTAGACGTTGATAAGTGAAGATTCTTATATTTGGGAACTCACACTCCAAATCTTTGAGAACGTCAGATAATGACATCTTTTCCCTATGCTCAGCTTTTCTAGTCCTGACAGAACCTTGGGAGTCTAACCATTTTTTGGCATTTTCAGGCTCACCATCTCCTGATACTTCATCTTCTAGGTGAGGGAAAAATCGCTTTTTCTGATCACTGAATGCCTTGAGAGCTAATCTGAAAATAATTAATGAATCATAAGATTTCAACTGGCATTCCCATTTTAAAGTAAGGACAAAATCAATGGATTTTTTACTCCAAAAAATTTCTAAGAACCCTTACATTAAGAGCAAATTTCAGTTATCATGGATAAAACAGTCTGAATGAAACAGTAGCTTCTTGTTCCATCGCATGAATAAGAAGGAAGTTTTGGGACTCTAATCTACCCCTTTTGTCTAACCTGTATGTCTCTAAGAAGGGTGCGAGGATAAACCATGTGGACCAACAAGGAAAATCAACCTGTATTCCTCATAGTAACCATAAGAATTATCTGAATTATCACACTTGAAAACCGGCAGCAGGAGAAGCCACAGCATTGAGAAACTATGATGAAAACTGGGCAACAAAGGACAAGGAAAATGGTATGGAAAGTTTCCATAGGAAGATTTTCATTTAAGAGATTGGTCCGAGAAAGCATAAGAATGATCCATGCATGGATTAAACTCTAGTTTCGGCTGAAATAGGTAGTAAAATATTCTGACACGTTGAAACTAGTGTTGAAACAACAGAGCAGGTCGGATACAGTAAAACTAGTGTTGAAACAAGGACAACCAAATGGAAGCTATTGTAAGGAGGGCATGAGGAAGATCTAGTAAATAGAAAACTCTAGCTATTGTAAGGTGGCGAATTACCTGCTGTTTCCTCCTTTTCTCCTTCCTCTTCCTCTTCCCTCTTTTGTTCTCCTCTTAATCTTTATCTTCCTCCTCTCCTTTTTCATTCTCATCTTCATCTTTCTCTTCCTCCTCCCCTTCTTCATTCTCCCCTTCATCTTCCTCTTCCTCCCCTCTTCCACCAAATCAATACCGACAAACACTTCCTGTGCTTAACACACGATACATCATCGATTAACACCAAAATGATCTTGTGCCAGCCAAGAACCAAACCTGACATTGAAACAGGATATATAACATTGACAATTGGGTGCATGTCAGTCCAATTATTTACCAATATGAAATAAATTGTAGTGTTTAAGCCGACTCTCTACTTGTTCTGTCATTATTTTCTTCTCACAATTTTTTTTTTCTTTCTTATCACCTCTATCCATCTATTGCTTCTTTCTTTGTTTATTTCCCCCTCCTTTATTTCTCTTTGTTAACCCTCCTCTCAAGCTTAACTGCAGTGATAGTTATAGGCAGAACGGAAAGTGCAAGTGCATAGGAATGCAATACAAATAATAATACTTTTTCATAGCTTCAACAAAGTAGGTAAGACTAGGCTATACCATTTCGAACATCTGCTAAAATTTATGAGCATTGAAGTAATTATTGGTACAATACATGGCAGGGCAATTAATTGTTCAACTATTGATCTTTTCATCAGAAGTTTCACAATAAGCTATTAGAATTTAAAATGACCAGACAATGTTCAGTCATTTAAATTCATGATCTTTTATATTATATCAACTATGGCCCAAATAGAAGCCAATTCAAATGCATTTACCAAGTCAAATCTTTTAATAAAACAGGGAAAATACCCTGCCAGAATATCAAGATACTGAAACTCATTCATATATTTTATCCGTAGTTTGCTGCACTAGAAATATTGTGTATGGGTAAGACATCCTACAACCAATGAAGTATCTTGAAATAGCAGGCACCATAGTAGTACATAATGTACATTGCATTGAAAGCCAATAGCAAGACAAGATCTGAGACAATTTTGATGTAACAAGACTAGTATGTTGACAATCATATTTATATCTAAGGAACAACAGAAGTAGAGAAAATGACTAACTGTTATATTTTTAAAGTAAAAATCCGAATTGTTAATGGTAAAAAATAGTAACCTACATGAAACCAGAAGCTTGAACTTGACAAAGATGAAGAGCCAAAATAAAAGTTAAAACCAAAATTTATGAAAAGAAAATAAGTACTAGAATCATTAAGAAAATACTTCATTGTAAACTAACATTGCAATTAAATCCTACCTAGTCCTATCAACAGCAGATGCACCAGCCTGTCCTGCAAGTTGTCGTTTCCATGCATATGCAACCACTGCACCATCCGGGCAAACAAGGGGCATGTGCAATCCCCAAGAATTACCTCGTAGTTTGGTAGACCCATTCAATACCCCAGAAGCTTCCAGTTGGTTTCCTAAGAGAGGAAGAGAATACGAATTAATTTATACTGAAAAGTGTTTGAAATAATGGAAATACTTGTTCAGTAATGTTAAAAAATATAATAAACTTTCTACTTACTAAAGCTAAACAAGTTGAAGCGCAGAGTCGAAAGTAGTTGAGTGTGAGGAGACAAATAAATTGTAGTTAAGAGATTTTATTATTACCAGTCTGTAGTCTTGCACAACAATATAAGGATAAGATCTATGTAGATGTCCGTGTTGACCTGGGATCGGATCGGCGGGGGCGCTAGGGGCAAGCGCATCGCCTTTTGCCACCATAAGATCTATGTAACTGACCTCAAATAATTGGGACTAACAGAGCATGATGATGACGCTGATAACAAATATCTTATAGTTTTCTTTTCTCTTTCTCAGAAGACTTATGTTTATTTTTAAAATGGTAAATGTAGGACAAGTGGTACTACAAATCAAAATTAAACTGGCAAAATTCTTCATTTATAAGCCAAACCTAGAGTTTGAAGCGTGATAGTTTTATTCTCATGACATTCACTCACAGAAGAGTGATATACTACTACTGTTAATAACTCATATACTTGGATAAAGCTTGAATTTTCTTTTGAATGTCAATTTCCTAGACAATATGTTGGATGGTTATAGTACTCTGACCAGGTGCACAGTGAATTACGTATTTTGTTCCAAACCTATGGGCTAGGGATTCAACAATTAAATCAATAACAATGTGAGATGATAGATGCTTATATTTTGGGCCAACAACGATCCTTGACAGGTCAACCTACCAAAACCACGAAGCAACATCATAACCAAGAAACAAAAAAAAAAAAAATCAGACGAGATTCAAAGCCTATGAAAAAAAAAAGTTGACCAGATAAAGATCAATAATAAGATTCAAATCCTAAGAGAAAAAAAAAATCAAGAACATGATTCAAACCCTAAGGAAGCAAAATTAAGCAATTTGAATTGTACTTGGCAAAATCGCGGCCTTTATCGTATACTCGATCTCAGTAAATCAGTGAGAGATAAGCCACGAAGCTCTATATGGGTAATAAACTGGGGAAAAAATCAAAGAAAAAGAATGGGGAGGGGAGGGGAGGAGAGGAGAGAGCACCGAGTCCGCGGAGATCGTTGAAGTGCTGGCGCATCGAGGTGTCCTCCTTGCGGAGAAGCTGGGCGACCCTGTCAATCGACTGCAGAGGATCGTCGGCCGATAATAACAGCGCCTCCAGCAAGCGGTCGGCACCCAGCCGAATGTCGGCTATGATTCGGGCGGCGGAAGCCAGCCGCTCCATGGCCAGAGCCACCTGCTTCGGAGGAGCCTGCGAAGAAACTTCGCCATTCGATTCCATCAGATCCTGAGACTGCGCCGTCGCAACCGCCGTCCCTGCGGTGATTGACTGCTGAAACTGGGCCATCATGTCCCTCCTCCTACCTCGAGACTACCCTTGATGAAATTGTTTGATAGGGTAATTATTTAATTAAATTATTAAATATAATAATTCAAAATTATTTATTTATTTATTTATTATTTAACATAAAAATTTTATTAATAAATATTATTCGAACGCTATTTATAAGCATTAACGAACTAATTTATTTATTTAGTTTAACATATCAAACCAAACAACAAGCTTATTCATAAACATAGAGAAACCAAATAGGATTCCTACAGCTGCCCTGCAACATACTTAAATATTTTATTTTAAAAAAATATTTTAAAAATACATTTGCATATAGTTAGTGCTGTTGTTTATCTTGTGTAACTATAAATGTACTTAAAGTAAATCAATAAGGTAACAACCGTCAAATCTCATCTTTTTACCCAATTTTTATCTTCTATTATATATCATCTATACTTAAATAAATTTTATTTTATTTTATTATTACTAATTAATTTTTTTTAATATATATTTATCATAGTTTAAAATCACATAACTGAAACAATTATTAATTGTTTAAGTGTATACATATACCATCTTAAATATATTTCTCAGAGTTTTCCTAAGTAAAACTATGTTTAAGTAAATCAAGTCCTAGTTAAGTTAGATGATATTCTAGAGTAGAAAATGAAAATGTCTCTCTAAATAGCAAATTCAATCCTCTATAAAGTTCGAGTAAGAATGGAAGGTTCATGTATAATTGAATAGCTAGTGATCTTTTCCATCCTGATGTAGGTGCTGAACACTGCATTCTTCAGACAGCTAGAGGTTTGAGTAGTAGCAGTTGTTTAGACTGCTGTCTAGTTGTTACTCCAGTGGCTTCTACAAATTAAGCTGCCTGCTAGTTGAGCCAACTCTGTTTGTTGTTAAAATTCCTGCTAGTAGGAAGCACAAGGAATGAAACCGGGATAAAAATCGATATTCACATAGACCAGCCTAGGGCATTATCATATAGCCAAGTCCAACCTCAAACTGTCGTCCGACTATATATAGCTACGGCTGCAGTGGAGATTTTCATTTCGGACTTACAGAGTAGCCGACTTTGGCAAAATGTCCCAGCCATGTAAAATGAAACTCTATCCTCTGAAAGAAGGATCCAAGCAATTTAAAAATGAGTTGTGGGTAAGAGTCGATCCAATATATATACACTTACTTACAATAACATGACTCAGTTTGCTTTAGCTGCACCAGAGTTACGGCCAAACTGAATAATGATTGGCTTTCCTTTGAACACGTATCCATTGACTAGATTCTGCACGAAGGTAAAATAAATTAACAATCAAAATCTTACATTCATAAGAACTGCAAATTCTGTCACTTCTGAATAGTTCAGCTATGGGGCTAAATACTGGGCTGTACGTCCAGTTTGCAGCTTCATAAATCTTAATCTCATCAGCATGGAAAAATAGAAAATGTACTAAATGATTATCCACAGAAGATGTAAATCCAGGAGGAGCACTATGAGAAGAGGCAGATACGTCAGGCAATTGTTCAACACACACCAGTGCATGCTGAGCAAGATCTACAGATGGAAATGTCACGAATGCTTGACCCCTCATACGGCCTTCCTGAAATACAATTAACACAAGGAACAAAAAAAGATTGACGTTATAACAATGTATCACTGTAAAGACACAACAGATACCAAATTGAATACAATTTTATTGCAGCAATTATGTTAGGTGCATATGTTAAGGCATCAAAGTATGTTCATGTAAGATGTCAAATAATTATATGCTCAACCTGGTTGGCTGGTTATATGGCCAAACAAGTGGGCATGAGATTAAGAAAGATTGTCAATAAATATGAATACACCACTGACACTGAAGCAGCACTGAGAAAAA
>JBBPFQ010990771.1:0-10901 GCA_037974815.1 Kaempferia elegans | reverse complement strand
GTAAAGATTTCATTCCCTAAATATAGAGAATCACTATTCACAAACTCTAAATTTAGGGAATAGATAGGGTAGCTGATATAAAAGATTTTTAGTTACCCTATTCAAAATTTAGAGTAAAATCTTTATATAGGGTAGTTGATGTGGATGCTCTAAGCTCTATAATAACTAATGGTATTCTCGATAGGTTTTAGATTACTTTCTTGAATAACCCCTTAAGTTAAGTCTCGACCTTTTGAATAATAAAATTGGATCATGAATCGATCATGCGATAAAAAAGAGATAAATTAATAATAGAAAAAAATGAATGCCAACAATGCGTCAGGATACTTCCTCATCTTAGAATCACGAAGATATGTGGTACGTCAACAACCTCCGCCGCTACGAGTTTCAACTCCAGTTTGACATCCCCATCACGTATCCGGCCACCGCCCCCGAGCTCGAGCTCCCCCAGCTCGACGGCAAGACCCACAAGATGTACCGCGGCGGCAAGATCTGTCTCACCGTACACTTCAAGCCGCTCTGGGCCAAAAACTGGTATTTCATCTCTTTAAAAGAACGGATTTATTTTTTTCTTCATTTAAAGATCATCTTACCCTTTTACTCTTCAACGGGTTTCTCTTGAAAAATTGCCTTCCTTTTCTTGAGCCTCCAATGTTATATTCTGGGTTAATGATCTGTGTTTCTATTCACAGCCCCAGGTTTGGAATTGCTCATGCACTCTGATTGGGCCTGGCCCCTTGGCTCGCTGCAGAGGTGCCAATCCTTGTTGATCTGGCCAGTATAACGATGAACATCGAGCAACTTTAGATTTTTAAACCGACCCAAATGATGTCATAGTAACAGGTCCAAATAAATTTCTGTAGAATCGTGTGTCATGAATTATCTGCGCGCCAAATTTCTGTTAAGTTGTTCAATAAATTTGAATGATTTATTTTGCTCAATTTTTTTTTACAAACACATTTTTCTTTTTCATGCAAAAATAGTCAATTATGCATAAATGATGTTGATCCTTAGCTGAATATAAAACTTGATTACTTTAAATGTGCAAGTGATGTGTCATTGTGACTCTTTCTCTTGAGGGGACAATGATGTTTAGTTCTTTTTTATTGCAAACATGCTTATCCTAGTTTCTCACACCTTGTTGTTCACATTCTTCCTTTTGACTTGATGCCCTTCATCACTTCTTTTAGGTAACATCTGGTATTCCTGTATTCTATGGCTTAATCGTGCCAAATTGCAGTTTATATAGTTTCAGTAACGTTCTGGGCCCTTATACATTCCAAAAATGTCTAGCTATACCTATATGCCACTCTCATTGTATTAAATTGTAAGTTAAATTTGATTGCAATAAAGTTGTTCAGATTATTGATCGTGGCTTCATTTGATGGGGATTGTTTTTTTGCTGGTCTACAATAATAATGTTCGCAATCGATCTAAACCATTGTCATTTTGGTCCGATCTCTTCTCTATCTTGTTGCTAATTTCAGGAGTTACTCCAATGTTAGAATAGTTATATAACCAAGACATTTATTTTCTTGAGCATTGAGATACTAATAATCTTCTGAGAAGATGCCAATTATGTGTACATCCACCCATCAGAGTTGAGATACACATTTTCTGTGTCATTAACATTGACCTCTGTATTAACTTTGTTTCTTTGATTCCTTGTATCTTCTTGCTGAATCCAATTGAAAATGTTGTGTTTGTTTCAAATCAAACTGAAATGGTTCTGGTTGGTTTCAATTTGGCTTTATCAAAATGAAAATATTTTAGCATGGTTTTGGTTTTTCTCAATAAACTGATAAACCAAACTGTGAACACCCCAAATGAGTCTCAATAAATATAAAAGGCAAACTTGAATGTAGAAGGAGGTAGGTAACTCATATCAAGAATAAAGAGATCAGCCCAATGGAACATAAACTTGCCTGTGAAGAAGAAACATTAAGCCTAAGGTTTGTAAAAGGCTGGCTGACCTAAGTAGAAAAGTCTTAAGTCCTTACCAAGCATAAGAGGTAAACATTAGGTGAGTGCAAGGGCAGTAAATGACCCAGCTAAAAAGGCTCTAAGTCGAGCGTAAAGGCTACAAAAGGCGGTTATAATCGGAAAGGGCCTAAGTGCTTATTGAGTTGAAGGGGTGAGCCTAAGCAAATCTAATTGGAGAGGTAATAAGTTTTTGCTAAGCTGAAGATTAGAGGTGAGCCTAAAATGTACAGTTGGAAATTGCTTTGTCACTTTATTTCCTTTCCTTCCCTCAAAAGAAACACACCCTAAGGGTCGCTAAAGGCATACACCCAGTCGAATGACTCAAGTCAAGAGCTGAGCTTATGGGTGGAGGAAAAACTGGAACAAAAAGTTACAGACCTACCTGAGCTGAATGAAGATTATTAAATGAGTTAGAAAGGATACATTTGAGTGAAAAACTATAGGTCCCTCCATACTAGTATAGTTTAAAAGGGAAAATTTCCCGTTTGGATGGGCCTCCAGTAGTGCTTGGCCTCCAGTAGTGCTGATTGGAGATCACCAGATACCCCCTGACTGACTGTTAACAGTGGGAATAATGCAGCCAGAAGGATCTAAAGTTAGTGGGTGAACTATTCAAGGTTAGCAATGAGTTTTTTTCGTATTTTGATTCATTTAGTTTTGAATCTAATTCTTCTACTTTGATTGTATGGTTTTCATGAACTTGCAGTTTCCATTGAAGAAATAAGAATGGCCGTTCTGTATTAACAGATGAGTAGTTGTCAATCAATCTTGTGCTTTTATTGTGGATAAATATACTTAATCTATCCAAGTAGCTCTGTGATGGAGAAAAGGGGTACCTTGAATATTGCAACTATATATATACACCCAAAATCTGTAAATTGATTGCTTGAGTATTCACTTTCTCATTGCTCCACATCTTTAAATTAGTCGGTAACATGCATTGACCTTTTTGCCAAATGTTTCCTTGTATATTTAATCTTCCTGAGTGTTCTTCTGATGTTCATGAATGTTCTATACACATCAATTCTTTGCGTATCCAATTCCTTTTTTAAGCTTCTGATTGCAGCTGCAACCAGCTTGGATGCCACTGGATACTCGAACTTCGTCATATACTGCTTCCAGTTCCTTTCATTTAGGCTGCCTCTTGGTTCACAATTTTTTTCGGGTTCAACTGGGAAGGTGTATGCAAGTGCTCTAGAGCATATACTATCTCTTGGTTCAACCTTCTTTTTTTTTTTCAATTGAATTCATCAGTCGAAAAGTTGAAGTAGTTTTTGGAGATCAACTTGAGCAGGACAAGGCATGTCATTTCAACACATGCATGCTTGGATTCTTGGCTGCTGCATATTTGTAATTGTTGGCAACTTCTCCATGTTCACATTGTAGGATCTGGAATACTTGAAGACTTGTTGCAGATGTTTCAGTGATTTGGTCGAGGATTTGAGTTATTGGAAATTGAAAATTGAAAAGAAGTATCAAAATGTGGAAATAATTACTGTAAAATGGCCCATGAGATGCCTCATCTTCCCAAAAGCAAGTAGGGATTTATTCAGATTCAGTGAATAATGGGTAGAGTGGCATCAGTGGTCACAACTTAGTGAAATGATCTCTAATTTGTTGCACCTTCACCTGCCCCAGTTGTCCCTCCCCGATAGTTGAAATGGAAATCTGTCAACCACTTTATTTATTTTTTTGATAATCTATATTTAGTTCTTATTCTATTAATTATGAAAGCCGTCAGTCTAGTTCTATAGGAAGTTTATAATGATTAATAAGGAAATCAGGAAATGCAAATGAATCATAATAGATAATCTAACATTATAAGCTTTTCAAGCTCAGTGTAATGTATTTTAGATGAGATTTGAATCTTTGTCGCTCCCACTTTTTATAAGTTTTCTTTTGTTAACCACTTTACGTGGTAAAAAGTGATTCGCTCACCCCAGCGTCTCCGCCAACCCGTCCCCAAGCCAACACGAAGGAGGTAAATCACGGATGACTACTAGCAATTAGTGCAGATAGTCAAGACATGGGGAGGTATATACTTGGGCACGCCGAATTTCGATCTCTAGACCTCATGTGACAACCTCCTATGTTTGTTAACCACTTTATGATTTCATGACTAGTGTAATTATCTCCGATTTGAAATAAAATTTGAAATTGAATTTTATTTGAGTTATTTGATAATTCGAACATATTTTAATTAAAATTGTGTAAAATAAATAAGGTTTAATTTGAGTTTGGCTAAGAACAACATATGAATATTATAGAATTTAATACACTTTGGAAAAAAATTATTAAATGTGAATTAAATATTTTTTGACCCATTTAAAAAATTCAAAATAATATTTAATTTGTATTTTCTACTTTTATTTTTTTAAAAAAATAGTATTTTTTAGAAAAAAAAAAAAGAATGTTTAGAAGTTATTTTTTTAAATAAATATATATTTTTTAAAAATAAAAATAAAAATAAAATTACGAATAACCAAATTTACCCTTAATTTTTCTGAAAAGAAGAATTAGAACAAGAATAATATATTTTTTTTTATAGTTTTTTATTTTTACAATTGACTAAAAAGGAATTAATAAATAGAGGCAAAGGAACTTTTTCAGCACCTAATGTTCTAATAATGAGCTACTTTCCTTAAAAACCGAAATGAGAAATCGGATTAAATAGTGAAGGAAACAAAAAACAAAGTGCGAGCGAAGAAATCGATGGCGGAGTCCCCTTCACCAGCAGCCGTAACCCTAACCCTAACTTCCCAACCTTCCGTGTCCGGAATGGATCCCCACCATCAAGACGACTGCTCTGAGAACGGATTGGGTCGTGGAAACGGCGAAACCAACGGCCCTCCGGCGAAGCGGTCGCGCTCGACCCCACCGCTTCCTCCTATCACTGCCGCCGAGATTGCGGAGGAGTTCTCCCACCATGACCTCGCCGTCGCTCGCATCAACAACGGAAGCTTCGGAAGCTGCCCGGGGTCGGTCCTTTCGTCCCAGGCCCTATGGCAGCGGCTCTTCCTCCGGCAGCCGGACGCGTTTTACTTCAATCACCTCCAGCCCGGCCTCCTCCGCTCCCGTGCCATCGTCAAGGATCTCATCAACGCCGCCGACATTGAAGAGGTCTCGCTGGTCGACAACGCTACCACCGCCGCGGCCATCGTTCTCCAGCATATTTCCTGGGCGTTCTCGGAGGGAGTATTCCATAAGGGAGATGCCGTCGTGATGCTTCACTACGCCTACGGAGCTGTCAAGAAGTCCATCCATGCCTATGTTGCCCGCGCCGGAGGCCATGTCATTGAGGTCCCGTTGCCCTTCCCTGTCTCCTCCAATGAAGAGATCATCCAAGAGTTTCGGAAGGCACTGGATCTTGGGAAAACCAATGGACGGAGGGTACGGCTTGCTGTAATCGACCACGTCACCTCCATGCCCAGCGTTGTTATCCCGGTCAAGGAACTCACCAAGATCTGCCGTCAGGAGGGTGTGGACCAGGTGTTTGTGGATGCGGCGCATGCCATTGGCAATGTCGAGGTTGATGTACAAGACATTGACGCTGACTACTACACCAGCAATCTTCACAAGTGGTTTTTTTGCCCCCCTTCTGTGGCATTCTTGCACATTAAGAAGTGTTCTTCATCCGCTTCTCGTTTGCATCATCCGGTGGTCTCTCAAGAGTATGGCAAAGGTCTCCCGTTAGAGAGTGCATGGATCGGCACTCGTGATTACAGCTCCCAGCTTGTGGTGCCTTCGGTGATTGATTTCATCAATAGGTTTGATGGTGGAATCCTAGGAATTCGCACGAGGAACCATGAGAAGGTCGTAGAGATGGGAATGATGTTGGCTCAGGCATGGGGAACGTTTCTTGGATCACCTCCAGAGATGTGCTGCAGCATGATCATGGTGGCTTTGCCTAACTCTTTAGGAGTCTCCAGTGAGAAAGATGCTCTGAAACTTCGGACCTTGTTGAGAGATGAATACAGAGTTGAGGTTCCAATTCATTATCACCGGCCAAAGGATACTGAGGCTGGCCAGCAGAATGGGCACAGTGGTGTTACTGGGTATGTTAGGATTTCTTATCAGGTCTACAATACCGTGGATGACTACTACAGACTTAGAGATGCAGTTCACAAGCTCGGAAATGATGGTTTTAATTGCGGAATGTTACCTTCAAAATGATCAGGTATGCTGACTTCCTTAACCAGTTAAAGAATGAGTTAGTTCCCTTGATTTTTTTTTTCTTTCACAATAATTCAGATACCATATGCCACTTTGAATACTTGATCTATAGTGCAATGTTAGCAAGCCAAATTCTTGTGTACATTAATCTCAAAAAGTTGCCTTCATAGTTTATAGTGATTAGCCACAGTGGGTTATGAAATTGTAAGAGACCATGTGTTCAGCAACATCACTTATTACCCGCTTTTATAAATGTATCATACTATCAATTTTGTGATATGGTGGAATTTGACTCCAATAGGTAGAGCTTTCTAAAACAATTGAAGAATTAGTCCACTCTAAGCACACTTGACTACAGAGTTATATAGAATCCATCCATTTCTACCAAAGGGTGGTTGGCTCATGGTTGAAAGTACATATTTAATCCATTTAAGGCAAGTTACACAAATGGTTCATCACACTTTTCCTGGTTCATTAGGCTCCTTCTTACTAGAAGATGGAGAATATCCTCTACTAGACTAAGAGACCAACTTGTATTCCATTTAACCAGTTAATGATTTGATTTTTACTGGCTTTTGTAACAACAATTATTCGGAGCAACTGGACCGGATTGGCTGAAATTCCCAGTTTAACAGGTTGAACCAGCCAGTTTGGTGTGGTTTTAAAACACTGATTTCAACCACTCATTCTTTATCTCTGTCTAGGAGGACAGCGCTTGTTATGAACTAATTTATTGTTGACTTTTAATGTATCTTATATTCGACATTAAATCTTCAGTCACTTTTCTGGGGATTGAGTAATATAATTAGCATTATATTTGTCCCGGATAAGGGTTTGTTGTTAACAATATTCCTTTTTATTTGTCATCATCAGTAATCATAATCCTAATTTTAACAAGCTGGGCATCTTAGGTTTCATAATGGCATGTTTCCATCTGCATCTCCACTATATAAATAGTTTGCGAAGAAAAAAATAACCTCTATCTTCTTCTAGATATTGATGTTTCTTATATGATTAAAAGGATTCAATATCTGCATGACTTGTATAGTGAAAAAAAAAAAATGAACAGAGAATGAGATTTCAGATCTCTGGGTCCTTGAGCATTGTCTTTTGATGATCAGCTTGGTAAGTGTAAAATGTAATCATCCAAACTGTTCTCTCAGTTTCACTTTTATGTAGTTATATTAAAATAAGTGAATATCAAACCATTTCTCTGCAACTGCAATATGAAGCCAAACCTATCGACAATACTGTTCCACTCTGAATCATGTACTTTATACTAATCGTGCTATTTCTGTGGTAATTTATTAGGCAATAAGATAGTGTTACTTGTTGCCATCACTTGTGCCTTCATCTGATTAGTTTCCCCCCATCTTGAAACTGATCCATTCTTTCAGAGATCAATATCTGATTCTTGAGCAGCTGGTTACTTTCATAAACGGCCTTTTGCTGCCGCAGCTGAGGGATCATTATCTGATCTTGTGCTACCAGGGAAGCATGTAATTTCAGTATTGCTGCGTAGAATACCCTGTCGACGAGACTATTTGTTTTCTTGCCTTTCCATCGGGTGTCTCCCCAGAGACTCTAGTTTTTTCTTCTATTCACTGGTTGTATGGCACTAAGTTGTAAATAATGAAAGAAATTTCTTATAAATTTTGTTATGTAGCATCTTTATTTATTTTTTATTTTATTTTTTAAATTCTGGAAGTGACCATTGACCGATCTGATGTTATAAAAATTTTTCATTGGCTATCAAAATAAATCGGGAAGTTTAGATGGATCTTGATAGACAATGTCACGAGTTTTTCAAACTCCGAGATGAAATGCACTTCAGATGAAATTTGAACCTGTGGCTGGCTCATCTTTTACCATTGCAACGTAGCCCGCAATGGTATCATTGCAAGACATGATTTATAGTACTAACACAACGATCATTCAATGAATACGAAACCTACGATATTTGAGCTTATGTCTGTACACGTTTCCATTCCATAGCCGTCTTTAAATTGAAATATGTTCTAATTCTATCTCTAGGATCCTGTTGGTTGCATGTCAAATTCGTGGAGCAAGAACACTTTAAGAGGTAACAGAAAAATAACAGAAATATTCAATTTGTACAACTAAATAACTTGTAAGATATGAATCAATGCCTGAAATTTCAAAAGAACGTAAACATCGGACATCCTATCAGAATAGCAAGTAGTTTTTACATGCAATCGTAATATGCTCAAGAAGAGCAGCAGCTGCTATTCTGTGTCACTGGCTGTCCGCGGATTTGTACAGTGGGTGGCCTCGCGTTGTTGATGGCTGGTTGGCTGGCCATCCTGCATCCAATAAGAATGGAACAAGCTCAACAACCAATTGGGAGCCGAAATGGAATTGTATGGTGAAACAATTGAAGAGATACCTATTCTTTATGGCAGCAGTCATGGCCATGAACGCCTGTTCCACATTGATAGCGTCTTTCGCACTTGTCTCAATGAAAGGAATACCAATCTCATCGGCAAACGCCTGTATTGCAGGAAACAACAAGCATTATGCCAGAAACAGTAAGACATTGACTAATCCCTTATTCTGCAGAAGATCCAGTTTGTCGATTAAGATGTAGGAAGATTTTATCGAACAGGTTAGTAATATACAGGGAAACAAATTACCTTGGCTGTCTCGTATGATACAGCTCTGTTTGCAGTAAGATCACTCTTGTTGCCCACAAGAAGCTTGTTCACGTTATCACTCGCATATCGGTCGATCTCATTTAGCCAAGTTTTCACATTATTAAAGCTCTCTTGGTCGGTTACATCATACACCACCTACAAAAGTCAGAGTCTATAAGCAGGCAGTTCAATAAGTTTTATATGCTAGGAAAACATTAAATTGATTTCAATTTTACACTTACAATGATGCCATGAGCACCTCTATAATAGCTGCTTGTAATTGTTCTGAAGCGCTCTTGTCCGGCAGTATCCCACTGCAATGCAAAGAAAACAACTCATTATTGGCTGAATATTTAGGTGGCATATGGTTAAATAACTGAAATGACTATGGGTATGTGTTTGATAGTAAGGAGAAATGATAATGGGAATGAAAATGAAACTCACTAAGTTATATATGTTTGGTGATTCCCATAAATTTAAAAATTATTCTCAAATTGTTTTTCCAAACCCACAATCCAAACACTATTTTTACTATCATTCCATTCCCTCATTTTCAAGCCCACCAACCAAATGCTACCTTAATAAAAAAACAAGACATTACATTAAAAATATAGCGGGAATAATTATTGCATTTGCAAGCATAAAAAGCCAAACACTTCCAATTAGCATGGCTAATTCAAATATATTTAGAACCCCAATTAAAGTGAACTCTGCTTCTAAAACAATTTAGTGATATGAACTCCACAAGCCTACTGCAGTAGTATTTCCAAATCAAGGGTGTTTCAACTTCCACAAAGATAGTATCAGGTTTTTAGTGATGTAATACATTGGATGAATAATAACAACGACTGTTAGAAGAAACGCAAGCAACATGGTAAAGAAACTCACAATTTGAAGCTTAATGGTCTTCCCATCCTGGTCAACTGTGCGTATTTTCTTAAAGAAGAAAAAAATAGTGTCAGAAGTTCAGTCAATTCTTTCAACGGTTTTATGTTTTTTTTTAAAAAAAAAAAGCTATAGCTTACAAAGTCAACTCCGATAGTGCTGATGTAACTTTCCAAGTAGGAGTCATCCTACAAAAGAAGGAAAAAGTAATTATCAAGTCCTGCAGAATCTTCATGTAGTAGAGATCCACAGCATTAAAGAATACTGTAGTTTACAATATTGCATTTTAATTTTAAACATTGTATGAAGTGGCTTTGATTGAATCAAATATCAATATTTTTTATTTCCATTTTTATTTATTTTTAAATATCTAATATTCTGAAATGATCTTGGAACAAAGAACGATGATTAAAGGAAAAATACAATGCAAATTGAATTAGATGGGATAGAAGAAGAATGTATTTAAATATTTATGATAAGAGCATTGTGGATACATGAGTTTAATTTATACTCCAGAGATTTATATATTTAGGGGAAAATGTGCAATATTAGATTTTGTAATGGAAAACATGCAATTTCATAATTTTAAATGGGTATGTGTGGAATTACCTTAAGATTGAAGTTAAAAATTATAAAAGGAAAATGGCATTTTAATAAGAAAAAATTATAGAAAAATAGGTACATGAGAGCATCCACAGTCGTGGAACCCCGTCGAGAGCTTCTTCGTTGCCAAATCAACGCCACGTCAAAAGTAAAAACCTCATACATCTCTTCACTATAAAAAAAACATCACACCAACTTCCTTATGGGTCCCACATTTTATTTACAAATTATTTATTTTATTTTACAAAGACTAAACAAAAAACTTAAATAAAAAAAATAAAATAAAGGGAAGACGCGGCTCCCTAAACTGGGAGCCGCTTCCTTGGTCCACGTGAAGAAGCTCCCTCCCACTATGGGAGGGAGCTCCCTCCAATGCCACATCACCCGGTGGGAGCTCCGAAGGAGCTCCCAATGGGGATGCTCTAAAAGAGAATGTAATTTATTTAAGATGAGATTTGGGCATTTGAATTATAAAAATGTTTAAACTTTTATCTATTTTAAAAAATTGTGTTCTCACTTGTCATCATTTTTAAAAAAGGAAAATGTGATGTATATTGTATACATCCATAGAAATACAAGTAGTGATTGAAGGATGCATCATTT
>JBBPFQ010990662.1:0-10901 GCA_037974815.1 Kaempferia elegans | reverse complement strand
GAGAATGAAGGGCACGCGCAGTTGTCCGAGGGACGAGAAGGAAGCACGCTCGAGGAATGACAAAAAATGGGTTCAGGTGAGTCATATTCCGGTTATCCTAGATCACCCAAGCGACCGAGGCTGACCGGAGTCAACTGAGGTCAAATTAAACGCAAAGTTGACTTTGACTATTCTGGGCGCTCATACCTGGTCTGGGCACTCATCCTGGGTGGTCCGCGTCGACTTCCCGTTGTAGTGGGGTGTCAGCTCAGCGCAGTCCGGGCGTCCGGTAGTGGATAAAACTTTATTTAGTTGTCGTTAGAGAGTCCATGACATGGCATCCACCTGGAAGCGCCCGAACCAGTCCGGGCTCTCAAAACCTCAACGTTCAAATTTCAACCAGTGTTATAAATAGACCTCTGTTCCAACTTATTTGAAACAACACACACTGTACACTTTACTGTACGAGTTCTATGTTTATGAGCTACAATTTTGGTAGACGAGGCTTCTCCGCCTCCGACGTTTCGTTCGAGAAGGAGATTATGATAGTTGCGCTTCATCTTCCTTGGAGTAGCAATCCTCTGATTGCCAACCAAATAAATCTGATCGCCTCGTACTTTTTTCCTTTAGCTATTTAATTTCTGTGTTAGTGTGTTTGTTTTAATCAAGTCATAAAGTTCGAGAAAGGTATTTGTTTGATATTCCAGGCAATTCACCCCCTCTTGCCGTCCGCAAGGGACCTACAGGTATAATGTGGGAAATTTAAGATGAAACAATAGGAACAGAACACAAATTATTGTTATCAAAGAAAGTATTCTCTCTCTTGGCGAGAATAGAAAATAAACATTCTCATGCAGAATCATATTTTCATAGTATACTATCACCATAAACCAAAATAACAGAAAGCACCTTACATTATGTATAACAAACCTGGTCTATAACACTGTCATCAAACAAAACATCAGAGCCAAAGATGCAAAGGGATGCGCCAAAGCTCCAAGAAGATACTGTTAGTTCAGGCGGGATGAAGATTTGCTTGTAAGAGCCAAAGGGAAAGGATGTGGAAAGATAATCCTCATAATGACTGTAGAATTAAATGTGTTCTTAAATAAAAAAACAAAATGAGAGTCATAGACAAAGAAATACTAAAGAAACACATAACAAGAGTTAGTAATAACATTAGAAGTACCTCAATACATTATGCAAAAAACCAACTGTATTCTGAAGCTTTTTGAAGTCTTGTGACAGGCAGATGTGTGATATGATGTTGCTATGATTATCTGGAAGAATTTCAAATGGAGCGACTACTAATGTTATCCACCTTGCACTAACAGGAGTGGTCAACTTATACACAAAGGTTTTACGGGGAGGATCATCTTTGCTTAAAACCTGCAAGAGTTTCTCATTTTTGCAGTGTAAAATTAACATCATGTTCTTCTAAACAGTTTATAACAAGGCACAATGCAGATAGTTGTACAGCCAACAGTGTGATGGCAGAAAAAGTTTGGATGAAATTCCTTTAGTGCAAAAAAACTTAAGGGATAAACAACACAAAAACTTAATTGAAAAAATAAATAAATAAAAGAAACAAAAGGAAAAAAGAAAGAAAAAAAGTTTCCCCAGATTGCAGGAAGGTAGATTTAATCTTCTGATCCATGCATTATGGAGTAGCATATAATGTCACCCATGATGCCAAACAGCTGTGACATCTCATGTTGACATACGACACAATTCAAAAAAGGCTAGCCCATGACAAT
Organism: Kaempferia elegans; assembly: GCA_037974815.1. Taxonomy (NCBI): domain Eukaryota; kingdom Viridiplantae; phylum Streptophyta; class Magnoliopsida; order Zingiberales; family Zingiberaceae; genus Kaempferia; species Kaempferia elegans. Next base: position 9,165 of record JBBPFQ010990662.1, on the reverse strand, counting down.
TGCCAACCAATTTAGAACAACCTCAAGCCCCTTTGTCCATCCTAATAGGTAGATCCATAATTTGATATCTCGCGGTTGCAATGTACAGTTTTAGTTAAACAATGAAATCAAATACAGTTCAACAAGAGTAATGTCTCTTTTGTCGCTCGTGTTGATCCTACAACTGACTATCAGTGTTCTGACACCTAATTTGGTATTAGAGAGGAGTAACCAATAATCTTGACAATATTTTCTAATTTATTGCTTAAAAATTTTAATTCAAATGTCTTTTAATTGTCATAAACTTATAGTTTACAACTAAACAAGTTAAGTTGATGAAGTATAGGAGTGCACTTATTTGAATTCATCTCAGCACTCTTGGGAGTGCGTCGAGTGTTGGTATGCCCATTCGAATCGAAAACTGAAAGGCATAACACAAGACTTTGAACCTTGGATATTTCACTTGAAAAAGTAGCAAATATATTAATTTTAGCTTAATATGGATCAAAGTCAATAGAACATGAGACAATCGTATGCAAATTTGATAAACATATAGCTATGGCTATTGGTGGGACATCTTTTAATAACAACATATTAGTCTAATCCTTATTTGTACCAAAATAAATGTCATACGTCATAAAGGAGATCTACATGTTGAAGTTGAAGCCATCTATTTGTGATGTCACTTGAGAAGATATTCCTTATACACCAGCAAATTTTCACTCAGAAACCCAAAATGAACTATTCATAAGGAGTTGATGAATCAAACAAAAAAAAATTAAGCCATCCAACTTTTACTTTGATCAATTGTAGTATGAATAATTTACATAATATCTCATTGGGAATTTTGCACTTTTTCTTTCCTCAGACCAAATTCTTGCACAAGGAAAGTAAACTGGTCAACAGTAATTGTTTAAGAGAGTTGATAGTTTTGCATGAATGAACAAAAGGAATAATATTGATGATGAGAGACGTTCAAAAATATTTTAAAAAAAAATTAAATGAACTATGGCCAAAACTTGAACTAGCTACTAGGTGACTATAACAGATGGTCTCATTAGCACTAAGAGATAACAGAGATTGCTACTAAGTAATACAGCCAATATGTATCAATAAGAAGTCTGGTAACAAAACAACCCTGATCGTTGCTACAATTATTTGTTGATCTGTCTGCATCTCATCTAAAGCAATATGGACAAAATTCCAACGGTGAAAATAATCCATCTTTCACTGTGCGAAAAAATTGAAAGCATTGCTCTGAGAAAGAACCATGCTGGAGGAAAGATAATGTGAATACCACAACTGTCTAGGAAGAGGCGATAGGTGGCAAATGACGATTCCACTAGCTCTATATTGCAGATTAGATAGACAACTTTCCACTGAACCAGTGATATATCATGTATGCGATTTCAGAGAGAGATTTTTTTATAACTAATCAAATGTACGTCATATAGATCAAATGCACTATATATAAATGTATCCCCAAACAATCAAGCATATTTTGCCTGAAATATTTATAAGTAGATGCAATAATATTATGCAAGTTAAAATTATAATAAAAAAATTAAAATACAAGATTAGTTCCCTTAGGAGATATTTCACCTTGTTTCCATCCTGTATTTCCTTTCCTCTAGGAAACGCACCCTAACTCATGCAGTCATAATTGATTATTGAAAGAACTTGTTTAAGCAATTTACATACAGAGCAAACCGTTTGAATACAAATAGTTACAAATTTGTTATGTAGGTTTCTTCATAAATATTTCAATGAAAGGAATTTAAAAAGGAAAATAAAGAAAGGAATAGAAATTAACTTGTCTCCTTGTGTCTTCTAATATTAACAAAAGAAATATATGTACAATGATATTTTTTTTAGCCAATAGTATTGTCTTAAAACTTGACAAATAGAGGTTTATGATAACTGATCAAAATGTTGGTCAGATAAATCAAAAGCATTATTCATAAATATATTTGAGTCTCCAAAAAATCAGTAGCATAGCTTACAATAAATATTTATAAGTGGATGAAATAGCACATTATGCAAGTTTAAAAATTTAAAAAAATATATACAGGATTACACCAACAAGTCATAGTTTATTATCTGAAGGACTAAAATGGCTGACGGAGCAAAAAAATTTAAATAAAAACAGTCACAACTTTGTTATGTGAAAAGTTTCTTCATAAATATGTCAATTAAAGGAATTTAAAAAAGGGAAAAAAATTTACTTGTCTCCTTGAGTAATCTATTATTAACAAGAGAAATATTTGTACAAGACGAATTTCTGTTAATCTAACATAATGTCTTAACATAATCATATTTATTTAGAAAATTGAAATTTATAAAGAATCCCTCATATTGAATCTCGCACAACCTGTAAGCATGTTGACTAAATTATAACCTACCAACTAGTTCAATCAAAAACTGATGATGAATCTTATCAAGTTCAAGGGGAAGCTAATTAGAAAATTCAAAAACCAAATGTAGCTGACCAAACTTGATCAAGAAATTAGTCAAACCTGATTGACCAGATTAGTTGATAATATTTTTTATTATTTCAATTCATTTTATTTTTTTACGAACAATCTGAATGTATTTATTTGGCCAATAAGACTCATGAACCAATGTTATGACAAATATTTAAGAGAATGAAAAAAAAAAGTATGAAATTTGGAATATGTATCGATTATATGGCCAAAGGATAGCACTAGATGCACTAGTTATGGAAGGCAAACCAATACCTGATGAAGTAAGTCCCCGCTGCTGACAGCTATAAGAGTAGCATCAACAGTGAATTCTAGGTCAAATCTGCAGTAGAAGCATAACTCAAAACTCACCAGATAGCTTTCAAAGAAAGAGGATGTAGTGTGATTGCAATGTCTAATGGAAATGATTTATAGAAATATCAACTCACAGAGTCCGTTGTGAAATGCTATCCAAGCAAGGAAACCAGCAATGAACACGCCTTATTTGACTATCAGTGAGCAACATATTGTCCGCAAAATGAATACCAGTTTCTGCCCTATCTATCCAATAATCAATGCGAACTAACTTCACATTCTGCTTCCAAAATGAGGCCACATGTAAACACAATCCTTTGATTCTTGAACTGAGACCCAGAACTTGATTATGATTGTAAAGAGATTATACAGTTGGGGAAGTATTCAGTATTATACCTTATCCTCTGAATGGCCATTGTAGCAATTTAGCTGCTGGCTGATGGAGTCCTGCGCAGAGTTTTCACCATTGTCTTTCTCCTGTTGCTGATTTATCTTTCCTAATCCATCATACAATATATGTAGATTGGGAACCATTTCTTTGTCTAAGGATGATATGTAAAGAGAGCATGCAACATCAGCAGCTGAGCTTGGGCATGATACAGAAGAGATACTATCCTCTTCAATAACTTGATAATGAGGGAAATGCGTGAACTCAACTGGTTCACCATCCACAGATATACTGGTAATGATCATATTATCAGCATTGAAAGACATATGCCCGTCCTCTGGGATGATGGTTTTCAATTCCGTATACCTTGAAATTGAAGAATAAATGTTGCTCACTAATGAGTAAATAAACTGATGCTCACAAAACATTTTGACTTTATTATAATATACTGATTTCTCACATGAAATAGGTCTAGAGACAAACTAGTAATAGAATGATGATCATACAGAATTTTTCCACACATTAAGGATGACTATAGTAAGCCTATCATGCTTTATGATAGGAGTATTGAGCTGTTAAAACGTAACACATGAAAATATGAGAAGAGAGTGTTAAGATGAACGTGTGGAGTTACTAGAGAGAAAAAAACATAATAACATATGAAAGGAATTTGCAACGACCAAGGCTCAAAATCCCAAGCTACGTTGGAATTTCGATTAATGATTGGAGCAATAATGTTTTGGTATTTATTTAATTAAATTATTAATGATAATATGATTAAAATGGGTTATTTGCTGGTCTACTATAAACTAAAGCATATCTTGCTTTCATATTTTGCAACATTAGAGCAATTAAAAATTTAAAAGCCCTAGAGTCCTTTATTATTAAGGATGTAAAATATTATAGAGAGATTCAAGCTTTTTCAAATTTGGAGATGTAGCATATTATAATTAGGTTTAAATTAGACTTTGAATTTTGCAGCAAAATTGTATTTATTTTGATAAGTATAAAATTTATTTTAAAATTATAAATATAAAATACAACTCGGACTCAATCTAATTTCAAAATTTTGGTCCAGATTTTCTCAATAAAATAAAATTTGAATTTGAAAATTTATAATAACTTAAATTAATGAGAGAGTTTGTTTTAAAAAATAAACGTTTAATTTGATCTATTAGAGCATAGTATCTTCAATGATATTCCAATATAGCGAATATTATTTTCTCAATTTAATTAAATAAATTTTTATAACTCTGCCTGTGGTGAATACTCTGCCATGGTCAGTCCAAAGCCCAAATAAAGGAGAAAGATTGTGTCAAGTTGTATTAAAACTATGGCAAATATTATATATGAATCCATAAAACTATTGTGCTAATGCTAAGTTGTCTGACACAGCAACGTGTTAGCGAGGATCGTTATATCTCTAATGAGAACTAAGGTGTAAAAAAAATAAAAAAAAAATAATAATAATTAAAAAAAACTTACATCCTAGGTTGATAAGATGTGACATTATTACAAGAATATAGATTATCTTATATTTAGAACATGTACCACTCACTAGCAAAGTAATAGATATAATGTTCAGGAGAAGAATTAATATTTTATGTTTATAAGAAATAAAATAGGTAAGGAGGAAGCAAAGATGATATGAAAAGAGATAGTTATGATACATGGAAAAGAGTAAAACGAGAAATAAAATAGATATTGTTGTAGATAGTTCGTTAAGGAACAAAGTAGTAAGAATACTTAGGAAAAGAGATAGGATTATAACTCATAAGATAGTGTTTGTAATTAGCATATATGCACCTACTAAAATTAGATGAAGACACCAGACATAGGCTTTCGGAAAACCTAGATGCGATAGTATAAAAAATTTCAACAAACTAAATGATTTTAATATGAGAAAATCTAAATGGTCATATAGGAGTAAGAAATAAGATAGGATACATGGGGTATGGTTTTAGAAAAAAAAATGAAGAAGGAAAAATTATATTGAATTCCACGAAAGCATATGAATTTATAATAACCAATACATTTGTCAAGAAGAGAGAAGATCACCTATTTACTTTCAAAAGTCAAACAATAAGTCACAAATTGAGTTTCTTATGATCAATAAGAGAAAGAGGAATAGAAAAATTTATAAAGATTGCAAGGTCATCCCTAAAGAAAATTTAACCACCCAACATAGATTAGTAGTGTTGACTACGCATCTCAAGCAAAATACCAATAGAAGGTAAATGTATATGACTCTTACGATCAAGTGGCGAATGTAAAAGAGAAACAAAGTATTTTTAAGGAGACGATAGAAGTTGTTAAGCGAAATACATGGTGACTCGAATATAACATGGGATAAGATGACATCAAATTTAAACAAACACAGTAGCCAAGAACGTACTCAATAAATCAAAAGGACAAATATCATCAAATAAAGAAGTTTGATGGTGGAACGAGGAAATACAAAAGAAATTAAAGAAAAAAGATTGTACAATTGTAGAATGAAAAAAACTTTTAAAAGTATATAGTAAGCTAAAGAGGATGCTAAGATAGCAGTAAGTGAAGCTTAGAATAAAGTTTTTGAACACTTGTATCAACAACTTAATATAAAAGAAGGGTAACGGGATATCTATAGAATAACTAAAGTGAAAGAGAAAAATAAAGAATCTTACCCAAATAAGATACATTAAAGATGAATCCAAAAGGGTCATAATAACGGATGAAGAAATAAGGAGCAATAGTAGAGGTATTTACATCTACTTTTTAATGAAAGGTTAGGAAATAAATAGGTGAGCATAGAAATTTTAATTTTATTGGAGAATTTAAATTTCAGAAGTAGGGCAAACATTAAATGGAACAAAAAATGAAAAAGTGTTTGGATCGGATGATATTCTAATAGAAGTATAAAAATGCCTAGGGAAGCAGAGTATTGAATGACTTACGAAATTATTCTAGCTGATATTGAAAACAAATGAAACAAAAATTAATGGAGGGTAAATTTTTTAGTCCCTTATACAAATAAAGAAAACGTACAAAATTGTGTTAATTATAGGGACATTAAACTAATGAATCATACCATGAAACTTTGGTAAAAATTAATAGAAAAAAATTAAGGAGACTAAGGTGGCTGATTCATGCCCGAATAAAAGTTATACTTCTTAGATAATTAATTAAATAGTATAGAGAAAAGAAGCAAGATTTATACATGGTATGCATTCACCTATAAAAATCTTATGACATAATCAACAACCCGGCCTTATCCTACTAGATGGGGTAAAAAAAAAGTTTATAACAACATTCCAAAAGAAATTATATAGAATTTTAGAAAATAAATGTGTTAGCATAGAGTATATTGAAATGATTAAGGATATGTTTGACGATATAATGAGAAGAGTAAAGATTCCAAGAGGATTAACCAAAGTGTTTCCTATAAAAATAGGATTATATATCACATCAACTCTAAGTCCATATCTTTTTACACTAGTAATGAATGAACTCACAAGGCACATCCAAGATATGTTATGCATGTTGTTTTCAAATGATATTATTTTAATTGATAAGACTCGTGAAGAAGTAAATACTAAATTTGAATCTTGGCGGGAGTCACTAAAAGTTAAAGGTCTTAGGCTTAGTAGAGTAAAGATAACAAGTTTAGTAGAGTAAAATATATATATAATTTAAGTTTAGTAGTAAACGTAGTAAGAGAAGTGTTAATATAGGAGATAACAAGTTACAAATAGCTAAAAGTTTTAAGTATCTAAAATTATTGTTGCAAAAGGATAGAGAGGTTGATAGGTATGTTTATATAGGATACGAATAAGATGGTTAAAATGGAGAAAAGCATCAGGTATTCCTTATAATAGTAAGGTAAATCTAAAACTTAAAGGGAAGTTCTATTACTATAGAACGGTGGTTAACCAAGTATATTATATGAAACAGAATGTTAGCTATGAAGCGAGCAAGATGATAGTCGCAAAGATGAAAAAATTTAGATGGATGTGCGACCATACGAGGATAGACATGATAAAAAAGACAACATCAGAGAAAAAGTAAGGTTGTAGAAAAGGTGGGATTGCACCTGAGAGAAAACTAAGAGAGTTAGGTGACCAATAAATGCCCTAGCCAGTAACAAATATACATTAATCGAAGAAGAAAGACCAAAGAAGACTTGGTTAGTAACGATAAAATAAAATTCATTTAAATATAGATAATGATATATTAGAGGATCGAAAGTGGACCTCATTCAGTGAATTAAAGATTTGGTTCTTATTATAATCAAATAAATTTGTATTTAATCAAAGCATCATGTAGAATCTTAACTGCTCCCGCTAAAAGCCCGCTAGCTTTCTCATTCTCAACTTTCCTATATAAGATAAGGAACAAATGAAGCAATTAAGGCTAAAATTACATAATGAGAGCTGAAGAATCATAATAATAAGCGAACACTAGCATTTGATTAGTATTCCTTTAAATTACTTTTTATTATATTAATATGTCACCAATGAGTCAACTAGATCAACCATAAATCAAAATTGAATATTTTCCTAATTTTATAATCTTTAATCTATCAATGGCTACTTTAGTCGATGGGCTTCCACAATCAGTTGATGGCTTATCAACCCTAGATCATCTAATTGTTGCACTCAACTTTGTGAGATCAACAACTTCCTCAATTTTTTTGGTTGAGTTATTAGTCAAGTCGACTAGATAATGTCATCAATTGATTGCTTAGTCGACTCGGCCACTATTTTGGTACTTAACTCAATTACTTAGTTGGCTGAATCTTACCCTTCAATCTATTAGATCATCAACTACAACCATCCAAATAATCAAATCTTTGAGTATTACCCTCTTTAGGGTTATCAATTTCTCAATTCACTTAAGAGTTCACCTTGCAACTCGTCTTTGCCCACAAGGTCATCTCTCATCAAATTACCTGTCACTCGAATGCATCAAACCCTCAACTCCAAGTGTCATCCTTCACTCTTTACCTACGTAGTTTGCCTTCTCCAGTTGAGTTGTACTACAATTCTCCACATTCTGCAATCCCTCATATGTCCCAAAAGATCCTTATTAGATCTCTAATAGATCTCAATCCATCATCCTTGCACGACTTCATAGACATATGATACAAAGTAAATTTAACTTAAACCATTACTCAAACATCAACACCCAAGGTAAAATTAGGCCCACCTATTAAGGACACAATTGCACTAATAGTTTAAATATACATGATTGTCCACAAGCCATGTGGGACTATCATTTAGCACTAAGTCCCTGATCCCTTTCTCCTCACTCCTCCAGCAGCTCTGCTCCCTCACAAGTCTCTCCCAATCTCTCTTCCTCTTATCTCTCCATTTCCTACACACATAGCTATCATCGATCAAGAAAGCAAGATAGTCATAATGTCAATATCGTCTCGCATAACGATCAATGAAAAAAATGGAAAATTTTACTCATGTCAATCTACATCATTTGAAACTTTATTTGCAACATCAAATGATGAAACAAGAATATATATATTGAGAAGTTTTGAAAATGTTAAAGAGATTCTACAGTTGGATCAGCGATAAGAGTTAAAGCTATAAGGAGTCAAGATAATATAATAAAAAACAATTTAATTAAATTGATTTGAATATAACCAATCATATAGCTTTACATAGAGTTTAATTAAGGGGTAAGATTCATATAGCAGCCTTAAATAATTAGGGAAAATATTTTTGATGATGATAACGTGATATAACCTGAAGTGTGCTAAGAAACAACTCAACAACTTCACATATGGTTGTAAGAGGGGGCAGCACTATGCATATGTGAATCTGCTACAATCTCATAGAACATGAGTACCATGTGGAAGTTGACTACACTAGAGTTCACACTTGGGGTAGTGCAGATATAGCTTCTTATAAAGGAGTTAGAGAGAGAGAGAGAGAGAGAGAGAAGTATTAAGGAGTTAGACCATCAACTAGAGAAGGATGGAAATAGTCACGTGTGAGACCAGCATAGAAGTGGCCTCCTGTAGGAATT
>JBBPFQ010990445.1:0-10903 GCA_037974815.1 Kaempferia elegans | reverse complement strand
AAAGGCTTGGTTGGGTCATTGTTGTTGTTAATTCAATATTGATTGGAAACAGAAAGAGAATGACATAAATTCAATAGTTAGGTTAACAATCCAGAAATAGTTCTAACCTTTATCAGAAACATTATTAGTATTTAGAAGATAGAGTAGTCAAGCAAAGCATATAAACTAAAATAATAATGCCCAAATTAGAATCTCAAACTGCTTAGTTTAATCAAACTTTTTTTACTAAGCAATAACAGCTATAATAGCATGCATAAGCACAAAGGCACGAGTAATATTTAGTTGTCACGGTCATCTAGTCCTTTGTTACTTTGCCAAGTTACGACAAATATTGAAGCCCCTTCTTTAACAGATCAAGATGTTTACAAGTTGCGTAGATTTGTTCCAAATCATCGCAAAAGAAAAGTTTTCAAGCCCTCTTGCACACAGAAACCTTTGTAAAACATTCACAGTTCAATTAAGATACTGAACAATTAGGAAAACTTGAAAAACTACTGATCTTCGAAACCGAAATCAACTTAAATAAGCTTATCAAGAACCGATCAAGTACCTCATTCCCACCGGAACCGATCAAGGAGGGAAGGGCGTTCGTCGGCCAGAGAGGGGGGTGCAGCGGGTTGTTCGTGGCGAGAGTGGGAGGTGTAGTCGGCTGTTCGCGACGGGAGTGGGAGGTTCGACAATTCGAATTTGAAGGATGTGAGCAAATAATCCTGGCATGATCTGGTAGTTACACAACATGGAGTCACCATATTGTTTCCTCTTGGTTAGTGGTGTTAGTGTTAGTTGTGTTAATGTTAGTGGTGGTAGTGTTCCCTACTTTTTGGTGTTAGCGGTGTTAGTGTTAGTGGTGTTAATGTTAGTGGTGTTAGTGAGTTAGTGTTTCCTATTTTTATGGTGTCAGTGGGGTTAGTGTTATGTTTTGTAGTGTGTTTATTTAAGCGTAAAAAGTGTAAGAAAAAAATGAGTGACAACTATAAGAAATCTATCTATTCTTTATTGAAGTTAGCTTCTCCTTACTTTGCTCTGTGCTTCCTCTGCATATCAGCGTGTGATTTTTGTATGTGCTATTCACAAATCCTGAGCCAACAAAGGAGAGGGCTCGAGGACAGGGAGAGCTCGCGGAAAGGGAGAGCGAGACGCAGAAGAGGGCTCTCGAACAGGGAGAGCTCGTAGCGAGGGCTTGCGAACAAGGAGAGCTCGCGGCAGGAGATCAGGGCTCTCGAACAGGGAGAGCGATAGGCAGGAGAGTGCTCTCGAACAGGGAGAGCTCGAGGCGAGGGCTCTCGAACAGGGAGAGCTCGCGGCAGGAGAGGGCTCTCGGATAGGGAGAGCAAGAGGGCTCACGGAAGGAGAGGGAGAGCTTGTGGCGAGGGAGAGCGAGAGGGCTCGCGGCTAGAGCGAGGGAGAGCTCGTGGCAGGAAGGAGAGGGGGAGAGCTCGCGACAGAGAGGGAGAGGAAGGGAAATCACCGATTCAGAGAGGGTGGAGCGGCTAGGTTTCGCGAAGAAGAGAGGGAGAAGGTTTGAGGCGATTCATTATTACCTCCCACACAAATGACGTGGAACTCGCCACATAGGCGTGCCACATGAAATCACAGTGAAATCATCGCAGGTGACCCTCCTATATATATTGATCCAGATCGCGAAGCTGAGAAGACAGAACAGTGGGGCGAAGCGCCTAGAATCATCATACTCCGGAGGAAAGATATTGAGCTGTCCTTTGGGTTGACCAGGTCTTCTGAAAGTCTCTGGTCCATGTCCCTTGCAAACAATGACCACCCCAGTTCCTAGCATTCCGATGCTCGAGGCAAATCATACAAGCATGCAGATATGCAGTAAGAAGCCAAATAAACAGTGTAATAATGACATACAGTACAAGCTAAGTATGAGAAACATACCTTGGCCCCAGGGGGGGCGCTCTCGAGTGGATGTTAAGTTGGTCATGTCGCCGATCGAGTCTGAAGAGGGTGATGATAGCCGGGTGTAAGCCGGCGATGGCTAAACCTGTGCTGGCGAGAGCCGGGTATGTGCCGGCGAGGGCCAAATCTATGTCGGCGAAAGCCGGGTATGTGCCGGCAAGGGCCAGATCGGTGCCGGCGATTGCCGGGTGTATACCGGCATGAGTGGTATATGCACCGGAAGTACGCAACCTGGATATAATAGAGCCCTGCAATCCTGTATATAATAGGACACGAGTAGAGATGTAATCACGGCTCGATGACCGATATCAAAATAGGTATCGTCGAGCCGGGCAAGCGCAACAGCAGGCAATTGACAATAAGGCTTAGCACCATCATAAAACAATATGATATAACTTTAGTTATGAAAAGGGAAAATATAACCTGTCACCGTTTAAATAGGATGCATCTCTTATCTCCTCTTCTAGAGGAGAACACTCCAATAGAGAAAAGCAAGGTCTCTTGAAGCCATGCATGACTATTGAATTAAACCTGTACCTCGTATCTCTTTAACTATGCATATCGTTGACTGATTGGTTTCTGCTCTTGCTTTAGTTGACCAGGAATGTCCACCATCCTCTTTAGCCACGTGGAGTATCAAGGTCCTGCCCTTAGTAAAGCGGTCAAGGCATACTAATGGTTCTTTTAAGGAGTTTCTTCTTTCTTCTAGAATACAAAACATAGTCTTCCTCATGTTTGTGTTCGGAGGAGGTTGTTGTCACTTTATTGTGTTCGGAACATACGGTCCTTGGTGAAACTCTCGTCGGCTCCATGATGAAGAAGGGGAAAGAGTGCACCTTGTAACACCTCGTCGGTGTCAGGATGAAGAAGGAGAAGAAGTACACCTTGTCACACCTTGTCAGCGTCAGGATGAAGCCTCCCGTCGCACCTCGCCCGCACCAGGATGAGGAAGGAGAAGGAGGAGTGCTCCTCGTCTCACCTCGTCGACACTAGGATGAAGAAGGAGGAGGAGTACGTGCACCTCTTTAGGCGGCGGCCTCCTTTGGGCGGTGGCCTTCAAAGGAGAAGACGAAGAGGCCAAGAAGAGCCCCTTTGGATTAAAACTCATCAGACATATATAGATAGCAACGAAGCAAAAAGATTCTCTCTCTCCTCGCACAACCTCAGCGGCCTCCCTCTTCTTTGTTGGCGGCGGCTGCTAGGCCCCCCCTCCTCCAGCACGAAGCCTCCTCCTATTTATAAATATATCTTAGGGTTTTAATAGAGAAAACCCTAAATGATTAAATGACCAAAATGTCCCTCAATCTCTCCTTAATCACTCTCACGCCATTATTATATATCCGGATCAATATGAAAAAGACAAAAGACTTAGACTTGACTCTTTAGTTTATAGCAGATAGATGTAGGAACTCTATTGGACATAACAGTGTATTTGGCCAAATTTTAAAACTTAAAATGTTGGGACTTACAATTATTTATAGTTCTCTTCAATTCAAAATTTCAAATAGCATCAGTTCAAAATTCATAGATATTATCCTACTAGCTTGTTATAAAGTGATGTTAAAAATAGATATAAATGCTATGTGAACATCAATGAAACAATATTGTAATATCAAAATACACTATCATCTCGGATGAATCTACTATAAATTAATGCTCTGTTTACTTGAGAGGATGGATTCAGAAACTAAGAAAAGTTTTCCATGCATAAATTTTCCTCCATTTATTTCACGTTAGAGGATGAATTTGGTATCCTTTTTGTTGTTTACTTGATCTAAAATAATGGACAGATGGATTTATAAATCCATCAAAATCGGGTGGAAAGTCTCTTTCCTTCCTTCTTCATCACGTCGCTGCCTCAAACATGCGTGTTGGTTGCACTGTGTTGCCGCTGGCCATGGGCATTTTGAGGTATCAGAGACGATAGCCGGAGGAGGATGAAGAGGGAAAAGGAGAAGCAGCCATGGGCGAATGCTTGGGCACAACTTTGAGTTCTAAAAGAGGGAGGGAAAGCGGCTGCTTGTCGCCGATCGCTCGCGAAGGGAGGAAGGGAAGGGAGGTCCTGCTCTAATGCTATTTTTTAAAATTTGTTCTTCCATGAGTTTCTCTCTTTTCCCACGTCATTTTCTGCAAGGATTCATTTCATCATTGTTGCTAGAGGAGGATGAAGAGGGAAAAGGAAAAGTAGCCATGGACGACTATTGGGCAAAGCTGAAAGTTCTAAAAGAGAGAGGGAAAGCGGCCGCTTATGATCGCCGGTCGTCATTCCCGAAGGGAGGCCTTGCACGACAACTTGCGAAGGGAAGGGAGGTCCTGTCACCAATACTATTTTTTTTGCTTTTTTTCTTTCGTCAGTTTCTCTCTTTTCCCTCGTGGCCTCATCCTTTTCTGCAAGTATTCATTTATCTTCCCCTCCCTTCTCTTCTTTCGCATGAAGGACCCAGCTTCCTCAAAGAATCCATTCCTTTCTCTATCCGCACCTTGGAGTAAACATAGCATAAATGTTAAGTATAATTTAATCCAAATAGAAAAAAAAAATTCTCTCTTGATCATTATTCCCATTATACATTCAATCATACATCAAAATTAGAATGGAAAAGGATAAAGGAGAAAGGACATGGACAAAGTGACTAATAGAACAACTACAAAGCTTGACAATTGATTGAATCGACCATTGTTGACTATGCAACATTAATCAAGAACAATGTCAAATATTTCAATCAGGGAGAGACTATCTATACCACATGAAACACAAGCTCTTCCAACCCAATTGTTGACAGATTAATAAGTACCTTGTTGTTGCCAACTAACCTGCTACTCTAGGAAAGATGTATTTAACTTGGAACCTTATTAACTGAAGTGGTAGTTATTAGCCACACTCACTATTCATTTCATATGCAGAGAGGTGTTGTCATCCTTAGCATGGGTACTCCATTATTTAGAGGGACAGAACAGCATATAATGAGCAATGATACATTTAAAGAAAAAAGTTTAAGGAAAATCTCAAAGAAAGATACATAGTGATGGAGCCTATCATTTCACTTTTTATGGGCCCATCACTTTTATGTGTCTTTCCTTAAGTTTTTCTCTCTCTACAAATCATTTCCCTTTAAAAAATAGGACTTATGAAACAAATATAATAATAATCTTTGCACAAACTTTAGGCTCGAGTTATTTTTTAAATGTGCCACGGCGATATGCGGCTCACGATTCCATCGCTTACGTGTCTCGACGTAATTGGATCAGTTCCAACGGCTAACTCGAACGAAATCGAAAGCGGTGACGCGCATTTCTGCCATCTGACGTCGACTACGTTCCATTTCTCCCCCCTAACGGCTAGCAGCTATACCTGCGCAAAGTCGACCGTTGGTAAGATCCAGTTCTTCTCATTTTCTAATTAGTTGCCGCCGCGAGAGCTACAGATCGCATTTTGACGGAACGGGATGGAAACAACGAAGCAAAGCTTCGCCGAGGAAGAAGAAGGCATGGCCGTGGACGACGGCCTTGGCTACCCCAAAGCATACGCCAAGCTCTGTAGAACCCTAACCGTGCTCAATCCCTACGCGAACGGACCCCCTTTCGCCTTCCTTCCCTATACATTGAAACCCCAGGAGGTGATGATCCCTTCTCGACACGAGAAAACAGCTTCTCGTTTCGTTTCTCGATCCAAAATCTATCCTTTGTAGCTTCGTTCTTCTAAAACATTTTGAAAAAATTGTGTTTTTTTTTTGCTTGCAGGCGTTGAGAGCAAGAGACTCGAATCAGATGTTTCCGGTCATTGATCCAGAGGCGCTTCCCTCTGTTAACCCTAGAGGCTTTGTCAATCTCCTTTGGAAGCAACTGGATCATCTCGGGTTAGTTGATTGGGATTTTTTTTTTTGTGTTTTTTGAACCAAAATCTCTAACTATTTCTAGGGTTTCTAAATTTTGTGGGTTTGAATACAGGAATGCTGGATTTGATCCATCATTGTTCCGAGTTGATCCATATGGTAATGTTCTCTACCTGCATGCAGATTCGGCGTCTCCCCTAGCGTGGGATATCGATCATTGGTTTCCCTGTTCAAGTAATAATAGCTCCGATAAGCCTTTTTTTTCTGCTTTTCAGTGCTCGTTGTCTGGATTTAATTATGCATGTTAATATGTTGTAAATTGTAGGAGGAGGAAGAACAGTTCCTAGCAACCTAAGGTTGCTTCAATGGCAAGTTTGCAAAAAGAAGCACAACAAGCTGGAATTCCTTATTCCTTGGTGGGATCTGCAGCTAGGCATCTCTGTGAACCATTTCCTGTCGATTTTTGCTTCGAAGAACTCGGATTTCAGGTCAGCTGAGCTTCATATGGAAAAAATTTAGGAGATTAAGGGTACAAAATATCTTGATGAATTACACACTTCCATAGGAGTAGAGCATTATCATTTTTGTTCTATGACGGAGGAAGCGAAGAGCTCAACACACAGCAGGCTGTGGATGCTCACAGGTTTCCACAACACTTTGTCAACATGGAGAGGGAGGTTGGACTTGCTCCTGCTGCCATTGTTTCATCTGTAAGAGGAACAGATGCATCAGTTCTGAGGCCCCTTGATGCAAATAGATCTATAAGACAGCATTATCCCCTTGTCGGTCAGTGTCAGTACTTGCTTCTGTCTTTTTCTCTCCTTGCACAATTTTTGTTAAAGCTTCGTTTTTTCTGCAGCTGCAAAAAAGATCACTAAAGAAGATCGTGAGAACTATGATAGAAACCCTTACCTCTCCATCGCAACAGCCAGAGATTCACTGAGGCAGAGAGAAGAAATTAAGAAAAAGAAAGCTGAAATACACAACTTGGAGGAGGAGCTGAGTGAGCTTAAACAGAAGAATGAAGAAGATAGGATTGCTCTTCAGGAACTGGAAACTCTTGTCATTAAACGAAAGCACAGAGTTGAGAAATGTAGGAGGTTGGCTGAGGCACAGTCTTCTTACAAGGTTTTACTTGAGAAGATGATCCGGGATGCCATGCACCAGTAAGTTCCAGCCAATGCATCTTCCTTTGCAATTGTCAGATGTAGATCAGTCTAAACAATTGTTCTTTCGCCATGCAGGAGTGTTGTCTACAAGGAGCAGGTTAGGCTGAACAAGTCCGCAACTAGTGCTCTCATGGCAAGATTGGAGGCACAGAGAGCAATATGTGATTCTTCAGAGAAGGAACTTCGTCGGAGATTCAAGCAAAGAGATGAGATTGAGAAGCACACGATAAGGCCTGCATTGGAGCTAAGAAAAAGGTCTCTTTTTGAGGAAGGGCGTGATGGCACAAGAGGGAGTGCTACGCAAAAGGAACTGAGGATATTTCTGGAGGAAGAGCAAAAGGCTTCTGATGTAGGTCAGTTTCCGAGAGACGGAGAAGAAGAGGCGGAGGAATCTACTGCACCCGGCGGCGGCAGTTCACAAGAAGATGATGGATTGCGCCGTGGTGAATCACCACAAATCAAGCATTTCAAGAATTCAGCACGTAGAAGAGAAAAAATGAGCTGCAGAAACAATGAACAAGGACAGGATCCTCCTCCTCTTCAGGTCAATGACAAGCTTAAGCAATTAGCAATAAGTGATCAATTTTTCAGCAGTAAGCAAAGGGAAAGGGGAAATCATGAGAGATGTTTCACAGAACCTTCTGAGCTGAAACTGAAAACCCAATGCAAAGAAGAAGATGATGAAGAGTTCTACTGTCAACAAATTGGCCAAGGAAATGTAGATAAGTGGCTTGAAATCCTATTAAATGGTTCAGAGAGTTCACCCCAGAAGAAACCTGAGAATCCTGACAATATCGCCGAGGATTCAATGCATCCTAGGAAAATCAAATTACTCAGGCCGAAACCATTAGAAGTAAAAACCGAGGCTGTCAAAGTTCCCACCATTAGTAGTAGTAGGAAGAGCTTTGAAGTGAAAGACCCGAGGTCTGAGAGCTCTAGGGGCTTCAGATCGTTGCCGTCGTCGCCGTCGATGATACTAGGAATGACAAGAAGGGTCGACTGCATCAGGAGGAAGCCTAAGGTGCTCGACGACGATGATCACGAAAACAAGAACATTGTGGCCACAAGTAACAACAATTTCATCAAATCCTGCACCAGAGCAATCAAAAAGGCTGTGAACTTGTAAACTTGCCGCATTCATAGATCAGTTCATTAAGATTTCATGTGTATCGAAAATGTGTTGTATCAAATGTGTGAATGTGCTTAGAGTTTGGCAACATGCTGTTGAATTTCAACTGAAAAAAAAATCATTAAAAAATATTTTTAAATTTATCTAATAAATAAAGCAGAGAACCTTATTTCTCAACCGAAATAACTGCTTCAGTAGAAGATATGTCGATTACCTTATCTTCTTCCTCCTCTCTCCCTTCCACGCCGCCGCCTCGCCTCAGCTTACAGAAATGCGCCACCTTGCGGGAGCTCAAGCAGGTGCACGCTCAAATGATCCGCTCCGGCGTCGCCTTCGACCCGCTCGAGGCCAATCACTTCGTCTCCGTCTGCAGCAGCCCAGAGTTCGGATGCCTCGAATACGCCAGGCTCGTCTTCCGGCAGATCCCCAATCCCACCACCTTCACCTTTAACTCTCTCGCCCGCGCCTACACCAACAAGAACCTCCCTTCCCAGGCCCTCCTCTTCTACGTCGAATCGATGGAACGAGGCCTCCGTCCGGATCGCTTCACGCTTCCCTCGCTCTTCAAGTCGTGCAGGTTCTTGAACGAAGGGAAGCAGCTGCATTCCCACGCGCTCAAGTCGGGCTTTTCTTCGGACGTCTATGTCCAGAACACGCTGATGAACATGTACTCTGTTTGTGGCTGTTTGCGATCCGCTTGCCAGGTGTTCGACAAAATGCGCGAGAAGACCATTGTTTCCTGGGCCACTATGATTGCTGCTTACACCAGATCGGATCGCTTGTTTGAAGCGATAGATCTTTATCGCAGAATGGAGCAGGAGCCTAACAAGATCACTCTGGTGAATGTTCTCACGGCCTGTGCGAGAGCCAGGGACATAGAGACCGGGAAACAGGTTCACCAGTACATCGAAGAGAGTGGAATTGGACTTGATTTGGTCCTTTCAGCTGCTCTGTTGGATTTATACTGCAAATGCGGCTGCGTTTCGCTTGCGCGGAAGCTGTTCGATGAAATGCCCGAGAGGAATATATTTTGTTGGAACATAATGATCAGAGGGCACGTCGAGGATAGCGATTACAAGGAAGCATTGCGACTGTTCCGCGAGATGCAGTTCATCGGCATCAAGGCAGATAAAGTGACCATGGCGAGCATGGCCCTGGCATGTTCCCAGCTGGGCGCTCTCGAGCTTGGCAAGTGGTTGCACGTCTACATCGCGCGAGAGAAGGTCGAGGTGGACCTCGTGCTGGGGACGGCTCTAGTGGACATGTACGGGAGGTGCGGGTGCGCAGAAAGCGCATCCAAGGTGTTCGAGGATATGCCTCGCAGAGATGTCACGGCGTGGACGGCCCTCATCGGAGGACTTGCAATGTGTGGGCACGCAGAGAGAGCGCTGCGGGCCTTCCAGGAGATGCAGAAGAGTGGAGTGAAGCCCGACGCGATCACCTTCGTCGGCGTCTTGACAGCCTGCAGCCACGCGGGTCTCGTCGACGAAGGTTGGTCGTACTTCAACTCGATGGCGAACGGCTACAACATCCAGCCCAGCGTCGAGCACTACGGCTGCATGGTCGATATGCTGGGTCGAGCGGGGCAGATTGAGAGAGCAGAGGAGCTGATAAGAGGCATGCCGATGGCGCTCGATCGCTTCGTGCTGGGAGGCCTGTTAGGCGCTTGTAGAATTCACGGCGACGTCGCCGTCGCCGAAAGGACTGCGCAGATGCTATTGGAACTCGACCAGAAGGAAGGAGGAACATACGTGCTCCTGTCCAACATATACCGGTCCCTTCAGAAATGGGACGAAGCTAACAGAGTGAGAAAGCTGATGGTAGAGAGGAAGGTGAAGAAGCCGCCGGGGTGCAGTCTGATAGAGATGGACGGGGAGGTCCACGAGTTCGTCATGGGGGACGAGTCGCACGCCGACTCTGCTGAGATTTACGCCATGGTGGAAGACATGGTCGGGAAGCTGAAGGAGGCAGGGTACGTGCCCAACAAGTCGGAGGTGGTGCTGGACATGGACGAGGAGGAGAAGGAGGGCGCGTTGCGCCGGCACAGCGAGAAGCTGGCCGTGGCGTTCGGGCTCATCAGGACTAGGCCGGGGACGCCGATACGGATCATGAAGAACCTCCGTGTTTGCGGTGACTGCCATGCAGCTATCAAGCTCGTCTCCAAGGTTTACGGGAGGGAGATCGTCGTGCGGGACAGGTGCAGGTTCCATTACTTTAAGGATGGATGCTGTTCTTGCAGGGATTATTGGTGAGGATCGCGTTTGATCTGGAAGAGAGTCTGATTTATTTGACGTAGATCGGTAGAATTTCCAATCAATGTGGATTTCTCTCAGTCAAATTGTCCCGCATCCTTCACAGCCATAAAATAAACTAACTCTCGGCAATGTCCTTCCCTTCCCCTCCCCTCCTGCTCGATCTCTCTCTCTGCTCCTCGCCTGTACCACCATGAGTTTGATACGGTGGATTCAAAAAATAAAGTCAACTTGCGGTGAACGTTCTACATGGCATCTAATAGTTCACCTTACAATAAGACTGAATCAAAGTCAAATTCAGATAGAACATACCACTCATTCAGACCGACAAAGTGAAGTAGCACCGTAGCACTTTATCATGAAATAAAATTTCTATCACTGCCTGAATGGACCACTTACTAAATCGATTCATTCCTCTTTAAAAGATAAGCGTAGAAGTAAGAATCGAACGGACTAAACAGGTCGATCAAACGACGTGCCGAATGGACCAAACAGGGTGGTCGAACGGCGTGTCGAGTGAATCAAACAAGGTGGCCATTCGGTTCTAAGCTCACCTACCCTACTTGTCGCTTAGTGCAACGATCAAATCAGAATATCAACTATTAG
>JBBPFQ010990336.1:0-10904 GCA_037974815.1 Kaempferia elegans | reverse complement strand
CATAACTGAGAAAGCAAAATATATAGAAAACATATACATTCTTATTTGTTTTGGGTTTGCAGAGGTTTAGGAAGGTTGAGCAGAGAGAAGAAGGTGCCGCCTTCAGTCTCTGCTCTATCTATAAGTATCTCTGCATACTTTCAGCTAAAGTTTGTACAAAAGCAAGCAGAAAATTTCCGCTTTTTTCTTATTAATGATGAACAATTGGCCTCTGTGTTAATAATCTAATTAAGTCTTTATTAGTGTCTGTTTTCAGTTGGTAGTTGCTAATTTTTAATTAAATTTATTTTAAAATATCCTATTATAATTTTGCATGTAGTTTTACTTTAATCATCCTTATGATATCGAACTGTCTGTAATTTCAAAATATTTAAATGTTATTTAAGAATTTCAATAAGCCCTTGCACGATTAAAATTGAGAATTTGGGCGTATGATGATAATATTGAGAGTTGGAGGAGGATTTTGTTAAGAATGATTTTCAACGATATTCACATCTTATTAGAGGGACGATTTTGCAAAAAGGGCGACGGCAGTTTTTCTCGCGATAAGTTGCAGCGGCTGTCGCAGGCGCAGTCACTCGGCTGTGGGCGACGGAGCAATGTCGGCGAGGCGGCGAGTCCTGCTTCTGCTCAAGCCTTTTGACGTCTACCCGACGAGGCCACCCGCTCCGCCCAAATCGGCTTCCTCTTCCTCCCTCGCCCAAAAGGTTTGAGATTTCGTTTTCATTTGGCCATCGTTGGACCAAATCGTTGCTTGTTCAAGCATTAATCATTGAGAAACACTTCTATTTCACCATTTTTGTTTCTGATTTGATGTTTGTAATTCATGGTAATGGTCACTCTACCTAGGGACTGTAGATCTGTGGCAAAACTGCGCCTCTTGAGCAATTCTTTCGTTGATTTTATGTAAATTTCAGGAATAGTATTTCACAAAATTTTATACCTTTATCAAGGACTTTAGGTGGAAATTCTCTTATATCGCACTTATTTAACCTAATTGTGAAGCATATTTATCTTTGCGAAAATTCCCTAAACCTAATTGTGATCCTAAGAAATAGTTGACTTTCTTACTCACTACTTTACACTCTAATTTCAATTTGACAATTGAAAATGTTTCTTAGATGTAGAATTATGAATTGGTCTTTTTGGTTAAGAATTATCTTTGATATCCTATCATATGGTTAATGGTTGAAGGCTTGAATGATGAGTTTGTGACGAATTTAGAACAATATGCAGATTGTTGTATCAGCTCTGGTGCAACTACAATTATACATACATCTGCTGTCTTGATTCTGTACAATGTCTATGTTCCCTTTCATTTTTCTCTTTTTCCCAATGCAATCTTGGAGGTAAACTATTGTTCGACAATTACATTTTCATCATTAGAACATAGAAGATTTAAATTATTGCCTTGAAGGGCATTCTTCCCCACGTTTTGTTTTTGTAAAAAAGGATTACAATTTTCTTTTCTTTATAATGTATCCAATAAGATAAGAAACTTATTCTCCTGATAATTTGTTTTTACACAAGCTCTATTGGCCAACTTATTGAGTTGACAATTAGTTCAAAAGATCAACATGCTTTAGTGTTTTGCAAACGTTCACCAAGTGAAATTCCTTGCAGCACAAGTATCTCAGCCATCATAACTCTTCCGTAAGTTAATTCAGGTGGTCTTGTTTTATCAAAAACTAGAGGGTTTCAATTGAATTACACCCCACTTATGTATCATCTTAGAAATCACATAAATGTTGATTCCCATTTTTATGGATTTCTACAAATACTTGTTATGGTCAGTCGCTCTTCATTTTACTCTCAATTGCTAACTTCTCTAGGCTCTGTAATGTGCAGATCTTAAGTTATCTCGATGACAGGATTAGGGTGCACAAGGAGACAATCAACTTTTGCAAGGATGTTTTGCGGCGCAAGTCCGTCAATTGGGAACCTTTACTCCGTAACAATTTATCTCAACCGGTTCGTCATGTTGATCTAGTGATAACTGTTGGTGGGGATGGCACTCTTTTGCAGGCTAGTCACTTTCTCGATGACTCTGTTCCAATCTTAGGAGTGAATTCAGACCCTACACAAGCTGACGAGGTCAGCTTAGCATCTGTCTGAATGGATATATTTGCTCCCAATTGTTATTATTATTTGATTTATTAAGTTTTGTCAATCGATATTGTTTCTTTTGATTATGTTTATGTAGGTTAACACATTCAGTAATGAATTTGATGCAACTAGAAGCACTGGATATCTCTGTGCTGCTACTGCCGGAAACTTTGAGCAGGTTAAACTCTTCATATCAATTCTCCAATCTCTTCATTGTTATTATGCTACTTTGATTCCCTAAAGATTAGGTTTTTTTTTATTCTATGTAGGTGCTGGATGAAATTCTTGAGGGCCACAAACTTCCTTCCCAACTCTCAAGGATATTGGTAAGCTTAAATGGGCATCGCTTACCCACCTATGCACTGAATGATATTTTGGCTGCACATCCTTGCCCAGCCTCAGTTTCACGATTTTCATTTCGGTAAGATATGTTCCTACAATTCCAAACTAACTGTCGTGCAAGCTTTTCCTACTTCTCGACATTTCAATTCCTTGCTCTGCAGAATCAAAAGGGATGCAGAAACGAGTTCGCCGTTAGTTAACTGCCGATCAAGCGGCCTTAGAGTCTCGACTGCAGCAGGATCGACAGCAGCGATGCTCTCAGCTGGAGGTTTTCGTATGCCACCCTCGAGCAACATGCTTCAGTACATGGTGAGGGAGCCGATCTTGCTCGGCCCTGTAGAGAGACAGAGTCCATCACTGCACGGATCGATAGAACCAGATCAGTCGATGCAGATTGCATGGTATAACCAAGAAGGTGTAATATATTTTGACGGCTCACATGTTCACTACTCAATTCGGCATGGAGATAGTATTGAATTATCAGCATTGGCGCCCATTTTGAAGGTTTATTTGTCACACCGAGAATCAACAAATGACATCTTTTGAGATGTATGATCTCTTTTGAACAGAATGGCTTTATTATTATTATTTTAAATACTTGTATCTATATCTAGATCTTACAATCTTGAAGCACTAAATCGACTTAGGATCGATTAAGATTGTAGTGGAATGGAGTAGGATCGCTAGTTGGGATCGTACTAGATCGATGAGATCAGTACGATTTTATCTTCCTATGATTTTACACTTTAAGAGGTTATAACTTTTAATTCAGGTTGAATGAGATGTATAATATAATTTTTTAGGAAGATTTTACATTTTGAGAGGTTATAACTTTTAATTCGGGTTAAATCAGATGTATAATATATCAAATTGAAATTCGTTCAAAAGTCTATTACATTTATTACTAGACTACACTCGTAGCTGCTCAATGTTAAAAAAATATTGTTAAAGTATTTTTTTAAGACATTTCAAATGTTAGGTTATTTTTATTTTTTACATCAAGTTTTGAGACTTTAAAAATTAGTTGATATTTGATAGTTTTGGTCACCATGAATATTTTTTGATTTTTTTCTTAAAAATATAAATTTTGAATATATATTTTTTTAGTATTATGTCAAATCAATAGTCTTTTTTTTATTTATGAATTTTGGATATCCATTTTCTAATATTCTGATTTTTTTTCTTAAAATTATAAATTTTGAATATCTATTTTTTAAAATATTATGTCGAATCAATAGTCTTTTTTTTTAAATTATAAATTTTGGATATCCATTTTCTCATAGTCTATCAAATCAATAGATTTTTAAAAGTTATTTTTTGATATTCATGATGGATCAATGAAATTAATATTTAACCCTAACCATATGTTTAGGAAGAGGTGAATGAAGGATAAATAAAGGAAAGTTAATATTTATCTTTATTTGGGAAGTAAATAAGCAAATGAGGTGAGGGGAGGGAAGAGGAAGTTTTACTTTCCCTTACTCTTCAAATGAACTATTTTCTTACGCCTCAAATTGAAGTATAAGAAAATTAACCTCCCTTCCTCCTTCCTTTTTTTTCATTCTCTTTTCATTAATAAACCTTCCCTCCCCTCACCCAAATACGTTACATGCTAACTCTAAATAGATCCATAATGATTCTGTATACCATGACCTATTTCATGTGTATGGATGTTAAAGTTATTATTTAATTATCGAATAGTAATATTTGACATGATTCAATAATTATAATGTATAATATTACTCGTGATTGACTGAGAGAAATTTTCTAATTTCTCAAATGTTTAAATAATTATGTGACACCAGAAAGTATCAAAATTCAATTAAAATTGAAAGATGTATTTAAATAAATTACAGTATAATTTTATCATCTCAAACTTTGATAAATACTAATGTAATTTCCCCCCTTGAAATTTCAGTTTAATGACATTCTCGAAGGTCTAGACTGTATGTACGAATGAAGTTTCGTTATAATGACTTGAAAAATAGAATTTTACATATATCTCATACTTGAATGAAAATAATTTTTTTCCAAGGAGTTATATAAAAAATACTTTTCTTCCACAGCTTTACTGCAGAGCAAAGCGTACATAATTCCCGTTGACTGTTCGCTGGGAACCAAAGAGCTTCCATATCCACAAATCCGGAGAGAGAGAGAGAGAGCAGCGTGGATCGGAAAGGAGGCGATTTATCTTCATCTTCTTCCTCGTCGCTCTTCGCCGTCTTCCTACTCTCCGCCTCAGTCGCCTTCGCCGTCTCCTTCGCCGTCGTTCCTCATCATAAGGATCGGAACTTTCTTTGGTGGTCATCGAATCCTCGCTTCTGCTTGATGCTAGGAAAAAGAAGACCTTTGTCGGCCCTTTTGAGGAGGCGATAGATAGCTGATCGGTTGACGTTCCTGAATTTCGCCCTAATTTTTGCGCTGGAATGGATGACGCTCGGGGGAACTCGAATTCCCCTCCCCCTTTCCTCGTCAAGACCTATGACATGGTGGACGACCACACGACGAACTCCGTGGTCTCGTGGACCCCCTCGAACTCGAGCTTCGTGGTGCGGAACCAGCCGGAGTTTGCCAGGGAATTGCTCCCCAAGTATTTCAAGCACAATAATTTCTCCAGTTTTGTGAGGCAACTTAACACCTATGTAAGTGCCACCATCCTTGTAAACGCCTCTCCTTTTCAAGTGAAGCCTTACTGTTCTTCAGTTACTGTTTCTATTCTGTTTGATTAATTGTCTCAGTTGGATTAACCTACTTTCCTATGATAAGAGTATGATTCATAGCCAAACAATTTGTCGATCAGAGAAAATAGAGCTTTAGAGTGAAGCTTTCCTATTAATCCTTTAGGATTTTGAAATAGAGAAAGTGTTTAGAAGTTCTCACCCAATTAGATACTGAGTTTGAGGAATCCCTTTAATTCTTGCTTGCTTTTTCCTTAGTTATTGTCCCTTTTAGCCAGGGAATTATTCAGGATATTAATTCTTCTTTTCTCTCCATGGATTCACTTGTTCGATGGCTATTTGCATATAAGCAATTGGTTAGTTGTCGTTCCTTGTAGTTGAGTCGAAATCAAATACAATTGAAGCTTATAGTTTAAGTTTTTTGAGTAATGATGGAACAGTTAAATCACTGACTTAAGGAAGGTGATGATCCATTGAATTATTTACGTGTGTCAATTCGCTGCTAGATTAATAGATATGAATAAGATAAGTTTCTATGGACGATCTTATAGTACTCTGGACTTTGTAGTGTTTCAGTTTATACTAGGAAGAAACTCAAAAGTGTTCCTTGTGTGCTTACCAGGGTTTTCGAAAGATAGATCCGGATCAGTGGGAGTTTGCAAATGAGGATTTCATACGAGGGCAGCCACACCTGTTGAAAAACATCCACCGACGCAAGGCAGTTCATAGTCATTCACTGAACAATCCCTCAAGTTCGGTATCTGAAGCTGAAAGACAGGAGCTTGAAGAGGTGATGGAGAAGCTCAAGCGAGAAAAGGTTGTACTTTTGAATGAGCTTGATAAGCATATGCATAAGCACCATGGAATTGAGCACCAAATGCAGTCTTTAGAGGAAAGGCTGCAGGGTCTGGAAAATCGCCAACGAAATTTGATTGCCTTCCTGAAACAAATCATACAGCAACCTCAGTTCCTCTCTGAATTATTACAGCAAACAGAGTTCCACGGCAACAAAAGGAGGAGACTACCAAAAATTGTTATCCTCGACGAGGATACTGAAATGGAAAGAAATCAGAATTTAGCTTTGCAGCCAATGTCTAGAGAGAATTCTTACATTGTTCCAACGCACTCACTCGACATGGAGCCTTTTGAGAGGATGGAATCATCTTTGAATTCATTAGAGAATTTCTTCAGAGGTGTTAGTCAAGCGTTTGGAGATGACATGTCATATGATAGTGTTGTCCCTTTGCCTTCTGATGTAATTGCTACCGAGACGAATGCATCAACAGTGGAGACTGATGGAAACCTTCAACCTTCTTCACTTCCAACGATAGGTATCCACTCCTCTCCAGATATAGTCGAACGTGCTAATTATGTAGAAAATCAAACAGATTCAAGGGGTAAAGTATCAGAGATAGATATGAATTTAGAACCTGCTGCGACTGAGGTTAACTCATCAAGAGATCAATTCACGGGGACGACAACATCATCTAGAGTGCAAACTGGTGCAAACGACGTGTTCTGGGAACAGTTTCTTACAGAGAATCCTGGTTCTTCTGATACACAGGAAGTTCAGTCCAAAAGAAGGGATTCAGATGACAAACAAAGGGAAGGAATGACGCAAGAGCAGCAAAACACTTGTCGGAACAGGGAAGAAATCAATCATCTCATGGTAAAAATTGGGAATCTGACTTCAGTAGAGAAAGCCTAATGTCAACTGCATGCTTTGATTGTGAAGTAGAACTCAGTAACCATAAATTTTATCTTGTTCAATTACTTGCCTTGTTAGTCTGGAAGCAACTTCTAGCTTCGATCAGCAATGTATTTTTCGATGTGCTTCCGACCACACCAGCATTTACCCTGAGTCCATGTCAAGTATCGTGCATTCTTTCAGAAAGGTCAGTACATGTTCAAGTTGAATCCTTTCATCTGCAACCACTGATAACAAAGGGCAGAATCTTATTAAGTTTATGTAAAACTTTTCGTTGTTCACACGAGTGAATTAAGCATATATGTCTCAAGAATTGTATGTTTCATCTGAATAAGTCTCAAAATCATAGTTGTAAAAGATTCCAAGAACATTAGAATAATTGAGACTGTTTTTCCTTATGTAATAATTATGCTATTTAAGACTCGCTAGATCTTGCTTTGCTGGTGAAATGATCTATCTGATTTTTGGCGTATATTTATTTATTTTCAAATTAAATATGAGAGTGATCGTAGGACTGAATTTAATAAAATAAACACGTGTTGGGGAAAATCTAATTGGGTCGAACAGAATCGAATAAAACAAGCACGGGGCAAGCCGTTGGACATTCGTTGTTGGCTAGCACGTGGTGGGGGCCAGCTCCGCAGAGGTTGACGGCGTGGCTCCAGCTGGCACGAGACAAGGCACCTGGCTACGTGTCGACCTCATTGATTAATCTTTTAATTTGTACTTTAATCTTTTGACCACTACATTTTGTTATTCAGTGTAACTAGTCAATTTAGACCAAGCGCGTTGGATTAGTCCGTCCTGTTAATTAATTTAAACGAGTTTAAATTAAAATTTTATCAATTTTATCGTGGACTAATGATAATCCGCCTATACCTATGAACCCCACTGGCTAGCTTGTGATGGGATTTGATTGATCCACGTTAAAATCACATATAAATTAAATTTTATATTAATTTATTATCTTTATTTACTATAATTTTAAAATAAAAATAATACTTTTATAAAATATGAGTATTTACTTTTATCCATTTATATTTAAAATATTTATTTATGGATATATTTGGTTGATAAAATATTTTTAAAATAAAATATTATTTTAGATTAGATTAGAGATTTACTAATATACTAAGATGATAGATCGATCCGCTTCATCACGGATTGATCAGTCATTTATGATTTGTATAATAAAGTTTTAAAATTCATATTCATAATTGAAAATTAAGATAAATTATTTTTTAAAAGTATAATAAAAAATGCAGATATTTGAATCGAAAGGAGGACCCTTCTCCTCCACTGGGTTCGTCGAAATTACAGGCCCGAATTACGGGGCCCATCCACCTGCACAGCAATCACAAAGAAGGGTACGATTCGGGGTAGATCATTCTCGCATTCGGCAGGCACAAGGACATATTCTCTGTTCTGCCGGGTAACACGACGGAGACTACCCGACGACACTCTGACCTCCATGGGCCCACTTGCGCGCTCTATCTTTCTGACATCCGGGGACCACGGCGCTGCTGGTACAGATAAGAGCAAGCGTCTCCCGCACACCCTTGATCGTACGGCAGGGAAACGTACGCCATACAAATCAGGACCAATGGACGGTCGACAACGTATGCGTTCCGCCGAAACCCACGAATATTTTATTTTAACAAATAGTTAAAAGCCTTTTCGCTCCCTCGTCGCCTTGTTTTTTCGTAATTAATTATAACCAAACGTAATTAGAAATCACTAACCACCTGACCTGGTTCATTGAATGGGCGACACGTGGGAGAGGCGAGCGATAAAAGGATCCGGCGGTCGGAGGCAGGCGAGGCGAGGCGAGGCGAGGCGATGCAACTTCGCCTTGCCCTAGAATTGGACGCAGCCAGAGACGACGACGGTGGAGGCTTTAAGGTTATGGATTCTTCTTCCTCTCTTCATCCTCGTCGTCCGTCTTTCCTTACACGATCTTTGATTCGATCTATTTTAGTTGATTTTTTGGTTGCATGGAGGCGATCGGCCGGGGTCGTGTTTTGGGTTGACAGAAGAGAGTGAGCACACGGCGGGGAGGGCATCGCGGCGGTGCTGTTGCTGTGGCGTGCTCACTTCTCTCTCTGTCATCTCCATCTCCCCGGGCCGGCGGCGCTGAGGGAAAACTAACCAACACGGTTCCTTTCGTTTCGCCTTTGGAGCTGATATAGGAAGAATACAGGGCGGTATCCCCATGCGATGCATCGGGGGAGGACACGCGTGCAGTGGGCTTGGTCTCACTTATCTTGTATCAGCCTTCTGCTGCTCTGTGGCGGAGACGTCTCGTCCGACTGGGTTAAACCCGAGGTAGGGGAAGCAGTGTATCATTTTATGGCATGGCAGTCGTAGGGCGTAATCGTTTTGTGGACTTGATTAACCTTTTTTTCGTTCTAATATATAAACGCCGTTTGAAAATTCTAAACTCGATAGATCAGACCGAAGAAATGGGAAAACCGGATTTTTCTTTTTTCTTTTAGGTGGATAAGTGGATTGGCGTGTGCAAGCGTGACTTTTGAGATGAAAAATACTCTTCCATGGGGAACGAGATTGGATAAGGATTCAGAGGAGGTACGCAAAACATCCCTATCTGTATACCCTGCCTCTTGTGCGGATTTAACGGATGTCACTGTTAACCTTGTTCACTACTCCAGTTCTTCTCCTTCCTCCGCTTCGACTGTCTTCTTCATTTTTTTTGTTTGTGTGGGCTCTTTCCAGCTTGCTTTCTACTATGTCCTTAGGACTTTCTCTCATCTATCGCTGTTTCCTAGTAGATCTTCTTTCTCTTTCCTATAAAATGATATATTTTCCTTTTTCTTGTGCTTCTTCCCAAGCATTGTTTTTCCTTGCTAAATCTG
Source organism: Kaempferia elegans (assembly GCA_037974815.1). NCBI lineage: Eukaryota > Viridiplantae > Streptophyta > Magnoliopsida > Zingiberales > Zingiberaceae > Kaempferia > Kaempferia elegans. The sequence goes on along the minus strand of JBBPFQ010990336.1, from coordinate 1,197 downwards.
ATGTTATTTTTTTGTTTTTTATTAATTTAAATGGTAAGAAGTTGAAGCTTGCTTCGGATGTGTTGCTACTCAACGATTTATGGGTCGTTTGCTGCATTATTGGTCCATCAGTCCATGGTGAAGCAAGTTGAGGAAGCAAGTGCATCTGAATGGGGTTTTCGTTCCTTCGTTCAAACGTGTTGGGTGGAACGCTTCGATCGCTCGAGGTATGCAATTGCTCCTTTTCCACCGTCGTCTGATTTTATGTATTGTTCTCTACCAAGTTTTATAACTCTGTGAGGTGGATGTTAATGGTTCTTATGAAGAAAATTTGCAGACTGGTAAAAAAAAACTTGTCAATTATTCTTTAGCTGCATATTTGATGTCATTTCACCTCTTTGATGAATAGCACTGAAGAATTGCAATAAATATCGAACTGTATGATCATGATGAAGAGAAGACTGTAGATAGGTTTCTTCTGTAATTTTCTTTAACCAAAAAATTTAAAGCAATTATGTTGAGATGATCCAGTCTAGGTAGATTTTCTGAGTGACTAAGCTTTTCAACCTGAATGTAGAATCCAACGTAATTATTATTTTTATTTTTCGATCAAACAATAAGTAGTAAGGATGTATTTATCAGTTTTATGTTTTTGTATGCCGTTAAGAATACAGTAATGTGAGCTATGCCATCATAACTCATGACCATTATAGATTATTCCTTAAGTTTATTTTGCTTTAGTTGCTTGGTTTTCAAATTCATAGATTCTAATTCCTAATGTTCCTTTGGTTAAGTTTGTCAACATTTCCAGAAGGTATAGATCTCCACCATCAATGAAAACACTTAATGACTCTCAATAATAAATATTTAACAAAACCAAATGGACTATAGAAGAAGTTTGTCACCAGTGGTCTAAATGGCGGTCAAGGCGGCCGCCTAGGCGCGAGACGGACATCAACCGCACCGCCTCAAGCCGAGGCGGTACTTTAAGCGGTAACTCATATTTTTTTTTCATTACTGTGTGGCCCAGAGACATTGTCCAGGCCTAGCGACTGGCTTGGAGGTGTCGCCCGGCCCAGCGATGGGCTCGGAGGTGTTGCCCAGACGCAGCGATGCATCCAAACTCATCACGCAGTCCCGACGATGCGTCAAACTAGTTGCTCGGCCGAAAAAGGGTACACGAGTAAATTGCACGTTAGGGTTTAATTCAATTAATTT
>JBBPFQ010990013.1:0-10904 GCA_037974815.1 Kaempferia elegans | reverse complement strand
TTTAATTTTTTATATCAGATATTAAACTGATAAGGACATATACTACACTTGATCTTAGCCAAAAGGCCAAGAAAGGTGTACTTTTGAATGTTACCGACCTAAGGTATTTATAGAAGATTCTCTACTTGCGGTGTTGTTAATTTTAAGACATGGGATTAAAGAGATCATAACAGTATAATACCTATTAATGATAAAAATCATTGATAATATGGCAAGAGCATTGTTTGAGATAATATCTCAGTATTGGCAAAGAAGCTAATTAACCAAACTTAAACAGTACTATTTGATATGGTAATTAGTTTGATTTGTTAAAACAAAGTTCATCAATGATTTACGAATAAACTTTCTATTAACTTTGTAAAAATTAATTATAAATTAATTTCTTAATTCTAGCTTAATTATATTTCTTAATTATTTGATTTAATTTATAAGAACCGTTAGTTAAGTTTGACAAAAACAAAAAACTCTCAGCTCAAGCTCAATTAATAAGATGCTTAATAATTAAGGTTGAATAGATTCAATATAAGTTTTGAATATGATTAAGCTAAGTTTATACAAGCGTAGTTGTTTTGAGAGACGAGAACTAGGCGAAATTGAGTATTTTGTAAAAAAGAAAAAAAAAATTTGTGGCTAGGTGCGAACAATAAAATTAGGTACGATTCTTTGAGTAGTGTTTTTTTTTTTAAAAACAATATAGTTAATCTATTCTCAAAAAAGGTATTGCTATTTTCTGAAACAAAAAATAATATGCATTTAAGTATATATATTTTTTGAAAACTTAGAAGTGAATTTAAAGTTAAGTACCATTCATTGGGTATTTTCGAAACAATATAGTTAAAATTAAGGTATTGCTATTTTCTGAAACAAAAAAAAACATGTATTTAAGTTTATTTTTTGAAAAAATTAGATGCCAATTAATAATTTATAAAATAAACTGACATTCAGACTAACACTAGTTAATTTTAATTATTAACATAGCCAGATAGATTAGTGCAATTTTTCTATAAAAAACATTAAAAAATAAGTATACCAAAAGCAAATATCTTGTCTATGTCTTATAAAGGAAATATAAACTCGAGGAATAACAAACTAATAGACACCTTATTAACATAGAAATAAACACCAGATGAATATTCCCAACACTAAAATCAGAATAACACATTGATTAAAATGGAGCTTCTTCTTCTCCGTACTGCTGTATTTTTAGTACTGTATAGAAAAAAATTAATCTACAATAATAACAAATATCTTTTTAAAAACGTTATAGATAAAAAAAATATATAAAATACTTACAAACTCATCTTACATCAATGCAGAATTCAAGTTCTTTATCTTCTAATTAATTTTTTTTGCTCATGCAAATTCCGAATTATAAAGCTGGTGTCTGGTGTCGGATAATAATATTTCGCGAGATATTTAGATCTTTGTTAATTAGAACGGCCTATGTGCATCCGGTGGTACCTGATCGACAATATTAAATACTTTTTAAAAAAATGTGAATAAGTGATCCACAACGTTAATTAAGAAATTTAATATTACCAGTAAATAAGTGATAACGGGAGGGATTATTCCTTCTGGAACAGCATCAGTAACTCCTTGAATTGAAGATCGATTTGCAAATTACAAAATGTTAATTATAAGAAATTAACCACAAGCAATAAAAATAATTATTTTATTATGTGAAACTATGCACGTACGTGCATTACCAAATAGCTAGTAAACATATATATAATTAATTGATGGATACACAAAATTAGTTAACATTAAAAAAAAAAAAACTAATACCTCTTGTTACTGCAATGTTAATTGTAGTTTCATTTCCTCCGGATAAAGGATCTTCTTCACATGAAAAAAAAAAACAAGGAGATACTAGTTAATTAATTCGAAATATAAATATCTAATAAACAACTGATAGATGAACTAATTTCAGATATAAACAGCTACTAAATAATCGATGCCAGAGTGGTGGCCGTACGTGTATCCTTCACAGGTGGGCCAATAGTTGATTCTTGCTCTCTCTCGACCTTGTTTATAAGACGATATAGAGAGCAATTAAAATTAAACAAACTATATATACTCTTAATTAATTAAGCAATTAATTAATAATCTGACCTTGATCGGCGAGGTGGTTCCTTTTGTTTTCTTATCATTTTTAGCTGTACAACATCTAAAGCATTTTAAAAGCCAAGAAACATAGCGCACCATGGAGAGAGACGAACAATATACAAGTCTGAAATAAATATTCAGAAAATAAACCAAACGATGGCATGCAAACCCTAAATATAACTAACTATCAGTCAAGAGGATCAGATCGCATACATGCGAACCCTAAATATATATAACTAACTGCCAGGCAAGAGGATCAGGCCAGGTGGAACGGGCATCAAATTATATATGCATAGATAGAATTTGTCTAAGAAATTAAACTTGATTAGTAATTTATTTATTTATTTATAAATAAATAAAAATTTGCTATTTTTATGCAATATTAATAAAAGAAAATTTAAATTAGACCTATTGCACATGAAATATTAATATTTCTCCCCTAGCTATATATTAAAATAATTTTCTCATATTTTTGTGTTACTATTATTATATATATAGTTTTTTTGTTTATATATATTCTAATTAACGATGCTTTAATATCAACTTTTTTATGGATTCCGATTTTTAAAAGGATGTTTGTTGTCATGTACATACATGTCCTATTTATGTCTAGGTTTAATTTTTAGTTAAAGATCGATATTTCTGTAATATGTTATGCGTGGCAGAATGACGTCATTTGTGCTAACAGATCGATATTTCCGTAATATGTTATTGTTTATCTATGTTTCATAATGTTTTGGTAATAAAATTAGAGTTTTTTCTCCAATTTATTGTGTTGATACTAGTATATATATAAACAAGAATCCTTTATATATTCAAAGGATCTGATTAATAAACACGAATCCTTTCTATATAAAATCCTACTAATGATAGTCAAAACCGTGAATTAATAAAGGATCTGATTAATGTAGCATTTTTTATAGCCAAATCCTGGTAGGCAACCTTCCCTTAGTTCATCCACCAGTAGATCCAAAAGCATGTTACGGTTCGGTGGCTAGGGCCAATAGCCTAATTGTCCCAGTGGTTTGAACACGGTGGTGAATAATAGCTAGTCTGAAGATTTGAACCAAAGGTGTGTGGGATGCAATTGGGACATTGCCGGTGTGATGTGCTCTGTTATTTTCTTAATCTAAGTATTCAACTCTTCTAATCTATTAATTCTGAAGGTGATCATTTTAATTTCATGGAAATTTTCTACTCGCTAATGGGATAAATCTGAGAAGCGTTGATGGATCCATAAGATTGGCTCAACGTCATGAGTTATTCAAATACTATAAATGTATGAGATGTTCTATTGAGTTTCGAACCCTCAGTGTCTTTAAACTCGTTCTACTTCTTACCATCATGCCCTGGAGGACAAATAGTGTATCATCCTTTTTTCAATCTAAATATTCAACTCTTAAGATTCGACTAATTGATCCTTGAAGTAATCAATGAGACCGCATAGAAATTTTCCACCAACCATTAAGATATATCGCGAAACAAGATAGATCATAGTGGAAGGTTTAAGGTCACAAGTAATTCGAACTTTTTAAGTGTAATATGCCCAGGGTCAAACTCTCATTGCCTAGAAAGTCTATCTCACCACTTACCATTACATCATAGTCCCGATGGCAAATAATGTAGTTTTTTTTCTTATCCAAATATCCTCGAATAATGTAGCACCTTTTGGAGCAAAAGATAGACAGCATTCATCCTAGACGATCTAATATCACTGCCCTTCCTCCGCAAGATACAAATAGATAAATTATGAAAATATTTTACCCTAGTATAATCACTTGGGAATCATATTAAAATAGTAAGGAATAAAATTGACAATGATGCTTGTTATATTACATTGAATAAAAAATGAATATTTTATTAATAATAAAAGCAATAAGATTAAACCTCTTCCATAAATTTAATAAATAAAGAAGAAAATACAATTTTTCAAATTTTAAACGCAACAGAAACTTAAAATACAATTTAGATTCTATTAATCTAAATACAATTTAGTTTGATGACAAAATATTCAATCCACCACAAAGATATTTTAGTATTGAAATCTGAATTTTAAATACAATTTAATATAGTGGAAAATTAATTCTTAAAAAAAAATGTTATAAAAACGTCGCATTTTTAGTTTTAAAAGAAAAAAAAATCCTTATTTAAAGGCAAAAATTGAAAATTGAACCTTTATTATTTTTATGGTTCATGATTATATTAATAACATTGATCACAAATAATTAAATAGGCAATTCATTTAACGAACTCAAAAAATGCATAAATTAAAATATTTTTCAAAATCGCATCAACTTATTTAACGCAAGAGATACAACAATTTATGAATTGCTGAAACTGATCAAGATAAAAACCAAGATGCAAAAGCTCTGTCTAACAAGAATTCAAATTCTTGAGCAGACATTACATTACATTATAATATAAGATCAAGAAAATGTCAGAAGTATAACTCATGAAATTAAATAAAATTGTAATCAAACAATAACATAAGAACGTAGTTGGCTCAAAAAGCTTTCCGCTCCTTGCTCAACTGAATTAGATGAAAGATTGGGACATCTTTCGATCACCAACTCCCTGAGAGACCTTGAAGCTTCCAGCCCCTCTATTAGTCTCAACTCATGGCAATCGGTAATGGCCAAACGCTCAAGCCGGCTCAAGCGGAGAAAAAGTTCTCTTGGAAGAGATTGTACGTGGGGGCATTTGACAATTTCTAATTTAGTGAGTGACATCAAGTTGTAGAGGTTGCCAAGCAACAATTTGTCGAGATCGCCAGAGTTGTCCAACTTTAAGGTTTTGATTGAGGGAGGAAGGAGGGCGGCTTCCTCTTCTTGTGTCAGGCTAAGCTTGGGACAATCTTGTATCTGTAATTTCTCCAGCAAAGTGAAGTTTTCAAATCTCTTGACAGGCATCCGCATGAGTTCATTACATTCTTTGACAAAAATGTTTTCAATATTTGACAGATTCTGCAACAGCAACCCTTCTTCTAAGCTTGTCAAATGGTTACACTCAATGATTTCTAAGGTTGAGAGAGATGATGCCGTTTGATTGCTTCCGCTTTCATTTCTTTCTAGTTCCTGTAGGCTTGGCAGCTTTGTTAACCCAACTTCTCTCAGTGTTAAATATCTAAGCGAAGGAGGGAGAGGAGGTAACCTCTTGAGCTTAGGGCATCTACATAAAGAAAGGTCTTGTAAGCTTGGAAATAGCTCGCTGCCATCAATCCAACACCACCCTTCACTTGCTGGCATATTGCTAATCTGGAGGCTTTTCAAGCTAGGAAAACACTTGGATATAGCTTCGGTGCTAAAGAACTCATGGCCTATTTGTTTCACTTCTGATATATTTGTAATGTTAAGATGCTTAAGACATGGAAGCCGTCCAAGATTACTAGGAAGCTCCTCGAGTGCCTCCAGGTCATGCAATACGAGCGTCTCTACCCTTGGCAGTAGTACTTTTTCTGTAGCACCGGAGAAAGCAAAATCAATATGTTTTAACATAGACATCTCACTCATGCGAAGAGACTTGAGACATGGAAGTGAACCAAGATCAGGCAGTTCCTCTAAAACTGGCAAGTCCATCGGCTCTAGCTCTTCTAGCATAGGGAATATATCATTTTTTGTGGGGTCAATTGATGCAAGACCAATGTGCTTCAATAACCTCATTCCTTTCATGCAAAGAAACCTGAGACGTGGAAAATGTCCTAGAGTGGAGAACTCTTCCAGTGCTTGCATGTTTCTCAACACGAACTCTTCTAGCATAGGAAACAAGGAATTTTCTATGACACCGGATGCTGCAAAATCAATGTGTCTCAACAACCTCATTCCTTCCATGCGAAGAACCCTGAGACGTGGAAAATGTCCTCGACTGGAGAACTCTTCCAACCCAACCATGTCTTTCAACTCCAACTCTTCTAGCATGGGAAAGAAGGAATTTTCTGTGGCATCAGATGCTGCAAAATCAATGTGTTTCAATGACTTTATTCCTGTCATTCGAACAACCCTCAGACAAGGAAATCGTCCAAGATTGGGTAATTCTTCCGATGCATCCATCTCCCGCATGTGTAGCTCTTCTAGCTTAGGAAATAATTTGCTCTCTGTAGAACTGCATACCTCAAAACATGATTTCGAGAACGACATGCCCTCCATGTGGAAGACCTTTAGGCGCGGTAGCAATGCAGTGCATGAAATATCTTTCCAACTCTCACAGTAGCTCAACTCAAGTCTTTCCAAGTTGGATAACAACTCCTTTTTCATCCAGCTGGGTGATCTAGCACCATAATAGCTGCTGATCCTCAATCGTTTTAGTGACTCGTGTGGTTGGAGTCCTTCAAGTACCTCCTCCATGACAACTAACTTGTTATTATCCAACCTGTGATTAAATCCCCATTTCAACCCTATATCATCAAGGAACTCTTTGTTCTTCATTTGAGCATTTTCAGCCTCTTCTTTACTTTCAACATTCTCCAGATCAGTAATTCTGAGATTTCCATGAAGCTGCTTCAATCCACTTAGCTCTGTGATCTTGAATCCAACTTCCTTTCTCACTTGGAATTCATACAATTCTTGAAGAGAGGTTAACCTCCCTATCATTTTTATCTTTACAGGTATTTCTAAATTGCCAACATCAAGATGCCTCAAGTTAACCAGCTGACTTATATCTTCTGGAAGAGAGAATACTGAGTTGACTCTTGCTATCAGTGTTTGCAAATTGTAGAGTCCACACAGTGATTCAGGCAATTCTTCTATTTCATTGTCAGAAATCTCTAGGTATCGGAGATGTATCAATTCACCAACACTAGTAGGCAACATCTGCAAGCTACAATCAAGCAAAACCAATACACGAATGCCTTTTAATTTTTTAATAAAGTCAAGGGGTGGTGACTTTAGATGTCGGCAGAATAGAGAATGCAATTTCTTGGATCTAGAGCTCAATTCTTTTGTATCCACAAATTCTGTTTCAACTGCTAGATGACGGAGGGTGGTTGATATCTTATTGGACTGGCCATCATCCATCCTACTTGTTTCGTCCACAGAAACCGACTGTGTTAGACCATGTATGAGGCCATGCATCACGTAATAATGCTCCGATGTTGTATCTAGTTCAAACAAAGACATGTTGACCAACTGATGAAAGTACTTACTTGCTACATCTTCCATCCTCTGGTTTCCTTCAGCTACAATGAACCCTTCAGCCATCCACATTCTTGTTAATTCAATTTCAGAAAACCCGTAATTCTTTTGAAAGAGAGAACAAAAGGCAAAACACCGCTTGAGAGGTGCACTAAGATATTGATAGCTCAGTTGTAGAACTGGAATAATATCATCTTTATTCTGTTGCAATTCCCATACCTCGCTCTTCATTATACTTCTCCAGTGGTGTGGGTTCATGTTGGATCTTAACAAGTTTCCCACTGTTTTTGCTGCTAGTGGCAAGCCCTTCAACTTCGAAGCTATACTTCTCCCGATTTCCTCAAGTTCTGGGTGCTCCTCGGGTTTGGAAGGACCAAATGCACATTGCTTGAACAGCTCCCAAAAAGATAATTTATCTAAATCGCCCAGATCAATTGCCTCCACTGTATGAATTTTGTCAGCAATGCTCTTGCTCCGAGTTGTTACTATGACCTTGCTTCCTGCAGCAGCATACATGAATGGCGCACACAACTTTTTCCACTCCTCCTCGTCTTCATTCCATACATCGTCGAGGACTAACAGAATCATCTTAGATGCAATTTTCTCTTTCAGAATGGTTTGGAGAACATCTAACTGCAGTTGTGAAGAATAATCAGTCCTGGTTACAGACTCGATCATCTCCTTGGTGAGTCTTTGCACATTAAAATTCTCGGACACATAAATCCAAATCTTGAGGGCGAAACGATTCTGAATCTCTTCGTCTTTGTAAACAAGCTGAGCCAGAGTAGTCTTCCCAACACCTCCTATACCGACAAGAGGTATGACTGAGAAGCTACTGCCGTTGTCATCTGTTGATCTTTTTAATAGCTCTATTATTCTCTTTTGTTCTTCCTCTCTGCCAAGCACTTTGCTGATCAAGAAAGAGCTTCTTTCTCTTGTGGCCGGCGCCAAATCAGATTGATATTGCCCACCAGATGCATCCATTTTTAATGATTGGCACATTTTCTCCATATCAGCATAAATATCATCCAAGTTTTTCTGGATCTTGTTCAGTCTTTTGACAGAATCACTGAACAATTTAGTTTTGGCGTTCCTAATAGCTCTAGAAACGAGTTTACGAGCCTTGTGACTTGCCTCTTCTTTAATCTTTTGCTTCATGTCATGGAACGTCAGTTCATCGAGGAAGTCTTCGGCGTCGTAAGCGGCATCTTTGAGTTGCTTCATCATCTCGACTAACCTTGCGTCCTTGCTCCATCTCATCCCTGCTTTGTCGAAGATCGTGTGGATGTTTAGCAGAGATCTACGTAGCTTCTGCAAGTCATCGTCCTGAAGGCCGTACAGTTTTCCACTCAGCGACGATGTCCACACACCGTCGATAAGCATCCTGATGACAGGCTGCGCTAGCCATCCTCCAACTGCTAGTGCTGCTGCACCCTCCATTGGATATACTGTTTAGAAGAAGAAGAAGAAGAAGAAGAAGAGATTGACAGAAGCTTGATTTCACGAAGCCGATCCCCAATTCACAAGAGAGAAGCGATTGATTGTAGCTGTGTGAATGGTATGAGAGACGATGAGTAACACAAAACGACTTGTTGACCGCAAAAGACGACTTGTTGGAGACAAAATGGCCCCACTCCAATAATAGAGCCATCCATCCATGACTCTTCCTTGTGACTTTTCTCACCTGTGAGACATGTTGGCGGAAGTGCTAAGGGTGACATCTTTTATCACTCTATTAAGAAATTGCACCTTTTAAATTGCACATTTTTTTATCTGTTTAGACATGGTGGCAATCAAGGTAATTCGTACGCTCCCAGCACCCCGTCAGTCCGATCCAGGCCAACACAGAGGAGGTAAATCACGAAAGGCTATTAGTCATTAGAATATTAACCAACACATGCAGTAGGCTATTTACTCGGCTTCGCCAAACTTTGAATCCCAGATCTCATGAAGGCAACACCACATGCGCCCTAGCTACTAGCCTAACCCGAGGAGCCTTATCTGTTTAGGCATAAAACAATAAATGAAAGGGTTAATATATATATATATATATATATATATTTTATCTCCCTCGCGGCCGTAAGATTTTTGCAAGACTCTGCAAGCCACCAAGAACTCAAAGAGTCTACGGTCTACCATTCTTTTTTCTTCTTTTCCTCTCTATTTTTTTCATATTTTTTTTACAACCCTAGATTCCTTTCTTAAGTCTTAAAAAAATGATTAAGTAATTAAAATTGTGATGGTCACAAGTAAATAAAGTATTATTTTGGCACATAGACAATAAAATTTTAAATTATATATTCTGATCTCGACTAAAAATTTTTCTCTATATACATTATTGTAGATGTGTATTAATGAATCCTACAAGTGTGGTGAAAGTATTAGAAGAACAAATATAACTTTTAATTTCAATAAAGATGAATATTCTGAAGATGCATTAAGTGTACATAATTTGTATTTTAGATTTTCACGGTAGGTAAGAGATCGCCTACCGATAATATTAATCGGAAAACCCTAGATATCTAGATTATTATAAATAAATAAACATATAATGTGTACCTATTTTGAAATAATTTTGACGAACAGCTCACGGTCGCTACCACAGTCGTTGGACCTGGTTCCCGTGGCCTTCCATTGTTGATTACAAAAAATCAATAATTTACTATTTCATTAGTTAATTAAGGTAGCCAAATGGATATGAATTTAATCAACTGTATATATAATTCCAATTAATTAATTACTATAAAATATTTTTTTTATTAAAAGTATTATATTTGACAGTTTAAAATTAAAAAATAATAAGAAATATAGAGGGATCCATGCATGGAAATTATTGCAATAATACAATAGTACTTATTTGACATAAATATGAGATCTTCAAAGTTATTAAATATTTCTAATAAAAGTTTTTTAATAGTGTTACATAGCTTAAAATTTAGAAGAAAAAAAACATGAAACATCAACAGATTTAGGATAGCCAAGAACTACAAAATGTCAATTTAGCACTAATCCAAAACCTTTAAATCGTTAAGAATTTTTGGTTAAAAAAAAAGTATTTGGTGGACCTATAGGGCATAAAATTCGAGCAAAAAATAACAGGGACAACCTCTAAGAAACTCCAAGAGTACAAGAGTGTCATTTTGGGAACATTTCTAAGACTTTTACTATTCTCGGACACTTTTTTGGAAATTTAATTTGAATGAGAAATTAAATATAGATAGTTGGATTAAGATTAATAAATTTGGATCGTCGATTTGAAAAGATATAAGTGTCCTTTGGATGATTCAATCTGAACCATTGATTTCAAAAGGATGACATCCAAATGAAGAGACATTGTATCTCTTGGGAAGAGATGCAATCTAGATCGTCCACTTCAATTGGATGATTGAGATCTAATTGAACCAAGAGGTTCTTATAGCTCTTCATTTAGTATAAATAAGATATATCACATCCTCATCTAATCAGTCAATTCATTACAAGCAAAGCAAGTATTGCATTCCTACTTGCATTGAAGAGTTCAAGAAGCTTCTTCGATTCAGAGGTCTTGTGATTTATAGTATTGCTATCGCAAGATAAAGTCGATGCATCTTAGGAGACGATTACGGTGTTCCGTGATCACCGTGCATGTGTGGAAAAATTCGTCATAAAGAGATAGAATCCAACTCTAGCTTT